>APFE030972955.1:10163-98224 GCA_000404065.3 Pinus taeda
TTATTGAATTGAATGCTATTTTAATTTATTATTTTACTAAGGTTGATGACGATTATAATTTCTAGATGATTGATGTGAAATGGTTCAATGATCAATTTATGTTTTTTTATGTTTTTTATGTCTATTTCATCATTCTACATGTTTTTGTTGACATATACGTATCAAAAATTAAAAATATATATATATTTTTAAAAAATCGCTCCGGGATTCGCTCCCAAACCGGGAGCTTCTGAAAATGGTCGCTCCCGCTCCCGCTCCCCGCTTCCGCTCCCGCTCCCAAGTAACATTGGTTCTCATCAAGAATGTGTGTTTAAAACCAATAGATATAAATGGGACCGTCATATATTATGGTTTAAAAGTAATATATCCAAACACGACAAAGAGAACCTTCACAAACCTAAGTGTCATATATGCCCATGAGAAAAAGAATATCCAGTTCCAGTGAGATACATATCATTCAGTTATTTTGTTTGCACAGAAGAAAATGTGCAGTATTCTGGGATCATAAAGCTTACTACACATCAGATTTAGCGGTCAATTTGGAGGGGCACCGTTTGGAAAGCAAAGAGCTCAGAGCCCAATGAATTTTTGACAGTTAATTTTGCTTATGCATGTTGAAGCTGAACATGTGGATATGCTTCAACACAATGTTGTGCGAAGTGGGGATGTTTTTTGGAAGTGAAGTGTCGGAAGTATGATTTTCCAAAAATCTTTGGAAGCGAAGCATCCCGGAAGTGTCTATTATATATATATTTTTGCATTTATATTAAAAAAAACCAAAAAACCAAAACACCAAATTAGTTGCAGAAGATATGAAAACATGCATATTTGTACATAAATCAAGATAGATATGGCATCCATTGTACATTAATAATTAATTATTTGAGCATCAACCATCTAGATTCCAGCAACTACAAATTTCCATCAAATTTTTAAGTATATCATAGATAATAGAAGATAGAAAGTATCAAAATTCTAAGCATATAATAGAAAGTAGACATTTAGAAGATAAACATTCAAATAACTTATCTAGCAAGTGAGCCACTGTCAACATGAGTCATGACCAAATAATAATGTTTACAAAATAGGTCACGTGGCCACCATCAACTACACATTGAACTAGGAAGACTGAAAAGTTCAAATTCACAACACTAAAGTCTAACACTCTAATCTATCATCTATAAAGTCTAGACTATGACAAAAAAAAGTAGTGAACTGTGAATCTATCTACTAATCTCTCCTCCTTACACCACAACCACTATGTGAGCCTCCACTTGGTGGCGGTGAAGAAGATGGTGGCTGTGGAAGTTGTGGAACTAAAGATGAAGCCCCTGCTGCTGCTGTTGAAGATTGGAACATGGGGACCATGGCACCGTATGGGGTTCCATCTCATAACAATCATCATCATCCTGGATAAGGACATCCTTAAATTCCTCTAAATGCAAAACTCCATCCTCCAAATTGGCCTCCTCTAGATTTTTGTCCCAAAGCTTAAAGTCTTTATTTTTCTTTGCCTCCTCGCAATAATGGGACAACAATTGCAAGTTGTAATGAACATAAACCAAGCTTTCTACCTGATTTACATTTAACCTGCTTCTTTTAACATTGTGGATGGAACTATAGGTGCTCCAATGCCTGTTTGTAGAAGAAGTGTTTACCACCTACTATAGCACTTATATTGCCAAAGATTGTAGATGTGGAGTAGCACCTCCATGCATGTTCCACCACTTAAGAGAAGACAAATTCCCTCGATGTCTAATTGCATGATTGGTCCTAGATGCACTAGTTCCAAGGATATAGTTGCTGTAACAACCCATTATAAAGTTAAGAAATAATAAAAACAATTAACTAATATAAAGTTATGAACTTTATATTTGTTATAATATTAATAAACTTTATATTTTATAAATAATATTAATAAACGTTATATTTTATAAATCAATCTTATATCAAAAATGATATAAACCAAACTTTATAAATCAAAAAAATTAAAAACCTAAATCCAATAAACTAAACGTAATAAGTATAAAGGCAAAACCTGTAATTCGTAATAAAGGTTGAAGGAGCTTCTGGTCTGAGGAGGTGGACAAAAGTGTGGCAGTATGGAGGGAGGCGGTGGTTGCAGGCGGGAGGGCGGCCACCGCCATACCCGTAGCTATAAAATGCTGGAAGGAACAGAAGGCAGGGGAGAAAACACAGAGGAGGACAGAGGGCAGAGAAAGATCGAGGAACGAGAGCTTAGATTGACCTGAGGTTCTGGGCACGGGGGCAGTAAGCTTCACAAAAGCTTGCTGGATTGGCTGGGAGGAATTGGTTTCCCAGTAATCAAATCAGCTTCAACAGGAGAACAGGAGCAGACAACAGATCAGTCGACAACAGTTCAGGTAGGTATTCATTATTTTTTTGGTTCTTGTATTTCAGTTTTCTGGATATTACAGTTGCTCAATTGTTTATGTACCATGTCACACTCCTCATCAGGGACTAATCTACCCAATGCTTTCATATAACCATCCAAACCCTTTGGATCTTGGTGTGGTTTTCTCTTGGGCCCCCACCAGGTGTTGGTGTTGAAAGCCATGATGGATGATAGTATTTAGTTGTAAGAACATATGCTAAGGCATGCAATGTAATGTTTAGCATTTCCCATTGTTTTTCCACCTTTGCACGAATAGAAATGTACAAGGTGATATCTCTAGAGTCTAGGCTCAATAATGTCTATAATCTACCCCAACATGCTATCCATATGCTTGTACACCTCTCCAATGATTGGTCGATCTGAATCTGTAAACATGATCATGTAATAAATTGGCTTGGTGAATTGCAAAACATATTTAACCTAAGTAACTATTAAGAATAGTGTGCTTCACTACATTAGCACCATCACTATCAATGCTCATCTCATCCCATGAATCACACATCACCATAGCAGTTAAAGTTTGTCTCACCTTCACTAGGCGCTTAAAGGTTAGGTAATAGCTTGCAAATCTAGTTTTTGAAATCTTAAGCAACTGCAACTTGGAGTAAGTTCTAGAAAAGAAGTCGACCCTTTTATATCCTATGACATAATGAGTTGCTTCCCTCTCTTGTATAGCTGATTAATCCATCCACATTCTTTATGCTTCACAATATCATGCATCAAAAGGTACAATGCATGCACCAAGCACCTGGGCCAAAAGATGTGTGGATGAGGTCACTCAATGATTCTTCCTGCTCCCTTACAATTTGTTGCATTATTAGTGATCACTTGAACCACATTATTAGGACCAACATCATTAATTGTTTTCAATAGGAGATCTGCAATATTTTGAAAAAGATGTAGTGGTGGAGGAGTCATGACTTGCAAGAAACACTGCAACGCTAGAAGAAACACCAAGAACATATATCAAATATTGGTTTCTAATATTTTTCTAACCATCTGATATAATGGATACCTCTCAATCAACCTACTTATCTGTAAACCATGTCAAAGCTCTTTGAACCTTTGCTTTTTCACTGTCTAATAACAAAGTTCTAGCTTTCTCATAGTTGGGGCTCTTGTATCCTTTTGGGGCTTCATTGATGGACTTAACCAAATCATGCCAGTAGGGAGACTGAAGCACATTGAATGGTATACCACAAGCACAAAGAAACCATACCACTTTTTCATCCAAATCATCCCTCCCACCAATATTCAAGAAATTTGCTATTGTTCTTCTAGAATAAGAGGTTCCAGAAATACCATGAGGAGATAGGCCACCGAATCTAGAGGTTGCATCAATTAATTAACTTCCAAGCATAAGCTCAGTTGATAGAGAGATAGGCCCACCTTTCTCATCCATTTTGCGAAGCCTAAAACCTCTTTAGTGGTTAACACGATGACCTTGCAGTCATCAGAGCCACAGTCTCTATAGCATCAGAGGCATCGAGTAGTTAGAAATCAAGGGGAGGGATCGTTAATCAAGCCATAGCTTGCTTCCCCTTGGTTCCTCTCTCACAACCTACTCTAGAGACTAGCTTCAAAACAATTGAGATGAAGGATACACTTAGATAGATATATAATTTAAAATAAACCAAGATTCTGTGTCTCACTTAGATTGTAGGATTTGCACTTCATATAGGATAGTGAAGCATGGGGGAATATGTGCAATCCTAAGTCATGAGGATATCCCAACTAAGGGATCAATTATAGACTGTTGGAGAGCTTATATCTGACAGAGAGTTGGTGTTGGTCACTCTTCAAGGTCTTCCTCCTATTTGGGAAACCTTCATCACTACTATTTGCAATAATTACAGGTTCTCGACATTTGATGAGTTTGATGGCAAGTGTACTTGTTAAAATGTGCAACTAGGGCCAAATTCCACTTTGGGCAACTCATTGGCCTAAGATTATTGGACAAAATTCCTCTTTCCGAGGTGTTTAGGGATAAATTCCCCTAGGGTCTTGGGTTGATTCCCTAGTAGATCGGAGGTTATCTAGAAAGAAAAACACGCATTCCACACAGCCATGACGCTAATATAAACAAACTACGCGAAGAGAGGTGCACCTGGGGGTCCTTCGTTTTGGAAGATCCAGCCAGGGTCCAAACCCTCTTGGAGTTCCTTTTAGTCATTCAACCTACAAAACAATCAATTCCAGAAAGTACAACAGTATATTGACCAAGCATCATAAAGAAATCATCTTCATAGCATATTGAAAGGTAGTTAGTTATACAATTAAAACAACCATTCATATGTGAATCATAACACTGATTTCATAAACATGAAGAAGATTTATATCAGGAACAAGACAAGTGTTTCTTTTATTATAGATAACTAAAGTACAGAAAGAAATGATTTCACCTGAGTCTTCCTTTCGCAGGCTCCAAGCAGAACCGTTCTCCGGATTCGTCCAGTCTCAAGCCTTCAACAAACTCCTTCCATAACTTACTCCAAGATATCTCAAGTAGTGGAAAGACATCATAACTCAAGGAAACAAGGGTTTCCTGTAATGGGGGAAGTGCTGGAAGCACAAGGATCTTCAGACCTGGTTAGGGATAATCTCAGCAGAGTGATTTTTCTCTCCGTCTTCTCTCCCTTAGGCCTTCCCATTGAAGCTTTTTTATACTTCTCCCAAAGTAGTTTTTTAGTTGGGAATTCGTTGGGAACAGTTGGGCCATGGGCACTAATAGGTAATCAACAGGTAAAACCTGTGATCTCCACCATAAATTAAGGAGATTTAATTTTTTTAAGTGTTTTAAGACATATACGCGGGTTGGGTATACACAGACCTGCGTACACACACGTTTAGCTCAGGGCAATGTCACGTATAGGGAATAAAACACTGTTTTTTAAGTATTTGGACCAGGTCTAGAAGGAGGGGTTGCCCTAGGCCATGAGTGCAGCATCACAAACATCAAGAGTGAGATTTGGAGCTATAATAGATGCCGCCTAATATATGAGGTCAGAAGGGGTGTATGATGGCCGAAATGTATTAAGTAAGTACATTGAAAGGAAACCTGTCAAAAACTGAGAGGACTTCACCAGAGTTCAGCTTGCCAAGCCACAAAAGGAGATCAGAAAGAAACACTGTCTGAGGCAGGCATACCCATGCTCAGAGAAAGTAAAGCATGTTCGCCTATCAAGTATAAGCAGATCCACTAAGTATACAAGTATAAAAGACTGGGAAATACATAATGGATCATCTGATCATGATTGAACAAGTACATGCCTGAATATCACATCTAAGAATGTCAATGATGCTAAAGGATGAAGCGGATCACTGATATCAAAGATTGATCCCACAAGTACCAATTGAACATGATGGAGTAAGATGGTACTACACTGTAAACTCAGGTGCCAGCATATAGAATGTCGTCATGAATGATTGCAACATATAAGGTGGAGTGGTATCAACTAGCAGCAACAAGAGCAACTGTCAAGTGAACCAATGAATGTTGATGCAACTTGAGGTCTTCACCGACCGCAGTGGTACATTTCTACACCATGGGAATAAATGATTTGAAGTCGACCATGTGAGAAATCATTTGATTACCGGTTATTAATGTATACCGTTAACAAACGCGAGACTACTCATCGATAATGATAATGAGTGTCAAGGTACCCAGTGCAATCTAACAAGTGTGAATAAATGAGCTGGAGTCGAACACCTGTAAGAATCTATCAATCAGGAGACAATGATGGTTTCCCACTGTCGATAACGAAGGATCTGCCACTAATGACTGCAAACCCCAAGGTACTGCCAAATGGACTCTAGATCTTTGCCCTAGAGCAATGAGTCATAGTCGATAGGGAAAGATCTGCTAGAAAGAAGGCATTAAGGCATCCTTCATCAATCTAGCGTGAGTGTAACCCATAGGCCAATAATGTGGAGGGAATAGGACGAAAAAAGATGTAGTAACCCGACCGAAGCATGTTTCCGGCGTACACAAGATGTGGCTAGCGCATGACAAAAACCCTTTGAACCAACCAATAATGAAAGCTGTCACAGAGGCGAGGTATCCACCAATAGGGTCAAATGGAAACCAAGGTATTGCACGAATCCCAATGTGTGATAGTGTAAGCTGATGTTGAACACAAGGGAAACCACTTAGTCAAAGATCCATAATACTGATCGATGTTGAGCACAAGGTGACCTATCAATAATGAAAATAGGGCCAGGGTGCATCTCTAGGCCTGTCCTCAGAGCAAGATGTCGTCGTCGATAAGGACAAGACCTGCCAGCAAGAAGTCAATGGAGACGTTCTCAAACCGGCACGAGTAAAGGACCAATATAGCTGATGTGATGATAGACAAGACACTGACAACCAAGGATGGTCGACTGAAAAATGAGTCAAGAGACACCGCAGAGAGGCCGACTCAAGCTAACTTTCCTTGAACAAAAGCACGACTCAATGTGACTATGTGGCAGCATATGATGACGCTGTATAAGTTCGTCATGCAGGAGGCACGAATGAACCCTCCATATGATTCGAAGAGATAACCAATCGGGGGAGAACTGACTCAATAACAAGGTTAAGGCATGCCTAAGTCAAACTAAATCCTGCCTAAATGGAAGAGACTTTGTTTTGAGTGCTTTGTTCAAGGGCGACACGACTGACTCTAGCTGCCAATAATAAGTGGAAATACCACCCCGTTCCCTTTCTTTTTGGAATATAGGATTTTGTTTGTCTTTTTTTTTTTTTAAGCTGGAAAGATAATAAAAGAATGCTATAGTACAGTGGAAAGAACGAGTGTCGGTGAAACAGATGATCTAGTTCCTGGGATTGGAACAATCCTATGCTCAATGCAGGGAGGCGAAAACTGGTCAAAGACACTCAAAGGTGTGTTCCTTCCATGGGTCAAGGTGTGCCAAGTTGCAGAAGTCAAGGGCATGCAAGTTTGATTTTGCAGTCGACATGGTCGAAAAGTTGGCTTAAACACGAGTCCAAGTGAAGCCAGCTCAAGGCCAAAAGGTGCAAATAGTCGAAATGCAATGCAACAGTACAACTCAACACAAAGGAGCCTTTAGGGTATAAGGTCAGAACGAAGCGAAGAAACAAAGAGGAATGAGTCTTCATCGCATAAGTCATGGCGAGACTACAGAGGACCCTTGAGCCTACTCAGATTGAAGCAACATGGGCAACAAATGTCAGTGAGGTGCTATCTATGATGCCCATGAAAATGATGACTCTACCATCGTGTCATGATTTAAAAAATCAGCGAGCGAAGATGGTTTATGAACCATAACACGATGGGATCAACCCTATGACAAGTGTATCAAGAAATGGAGGCTAGAATGCATAATGCAATGGAAAAATGGTTTCCCTAATCTATATGCCAGTGAGAAAACAATACTTGCCATGACGGGTCAGCAGTCATGGAATCATCTCGAAACTGCCGAAAAAACGTCCAAAATGTCCTGAAAAATCAAACCAATCTCAACATTTCAAGCTCCCAAGTTAAAAGTTACATGAGACAAAACAAAATCAAGTTTTGAAAAAATTTTGCATTTTCAAAGCCTATAAAATAGTTTTTGGACTCACCATTTTCACCATTTGATTTGAGAGCAAAGGAGTGGAGCAAAAGGAGTAAACTTTTCTATACGCCAAATTCAACTGTTCAAATCCTCCCAAAATCACCAGGTAACCCTTAAACTTATCTTGCATTCAATTGTGACTAGTTTTAGAATTTTTAATTCAAGTTTCACTGTTGAATTATTGCCAAAAATTTTGTCGCGGCATATATGCGGGTTGACTATGAGCAACCCACATATACGCAGGCCCTAGACGCGACTATGTACCCGTGTATACGCCCCGAAAACTTTAAAACAAAAATCTAACGGTAAAAATTTATTTTTTCTTTAGGATGCCAGTCACTTGGAGAGAAAGAGAGCATGCCTTAGTGGATGATGAGGTTATGAACGATCCTAATGCCCTGGATGCCTTAAGAGGATGTGGTTTGCTAAAGTTCTTTAAATTGCCTAATATTGAAGCAAACACTCGTCTACTCGAAATGCTCATTCACTACTGGAGCATCGAGGATGACTCGTTTATGATTGATCAGATGCCACTCAGGATAGAGGTTGAAGACATTTATTTCATCACAGTTCTTTCCCGGAGGGGAGAGGTGGTACATTCTACGGGCAGATCACGAGGTAGTCTCTCGATTGAGGACTATGTACATATATATTGCCCGGGACATCTAGAAAAGGTTGGAAGTCAAATTCCAATCAAGCATGTGGAGAGTTTAGCACTGAGGATCATCTTGCTCATTATAGCCAGAGTGAACAAATCAACGTCCTTGCACCAGGCTTCACAGATAGCCATGAGCTTGGCGGTAGACTGTCTCACCACCGTGTTTCACTGGTGTACTCCTCTTCTTGCCAACTTGAAAAGCCAGCTTACTTCTATCAAGAATGGGCAGACCAAAAACTTTGGATATGGAACCATTTTGTGCTTTTTCTTCTTTGGGAGGGTCCCAACACTCCGTCCTAGGATATCAGTTTCGATCAACACCCCACGAGATCCACGGATGGGCAGGTGGGCTGACTTGATGAAACACCTAGGAGGTGGCGACGTTCCACGGACTGCATTTGACGATGACTTCTTCTCCTGGTGGGAGCAGCAGATCATTGCCATAGATGACTACCCTTATGCTGGGCTGGACTTTCGAGGAGACCAGATCTAGCTTTACCACCAACTGCAACATGGGGCGATCTTGGTAAATGTGTTTTTGATTTTATGATTTTTATGATTTTTTTTTTTTTTTTTTTAATAATTTTTCAAGTATAAAAATAAACTTTGAAAAATATTTTTGATAGGATTCAAATGACTAATATGATGATCATGTTCCAGATATTGGGCCAGTGCGACCAGATGGGTTCTCATGGCATGGACATCGCGGCTGGGTTGCCGAAGAGGCGGCTGCAGAGACAGAGCGACTTCTACACACAGTGTAGCGACACTAGGTGAGACTAACTCGCTGAGTACCGATGGAGGCCGTAGAGGATCTCCCTATAGATTTGCAACGTCATGTGGTTGGCATGCCACGAGACTGGGTTCACACTCTTAGATGTGTGGCCAAAGCAGTAGTTTCCTACCTAGCCGCTCATCTTGAGCCGGGGCATTAGATGTAATGGACATGATTATGGGCATTTGAGTCCCAATTTTTGTATATAATAATGGACACACTTATGTACACTCGAGATATTTTATGACATGTATATACAGTTCAACCTTTTGATGCTTGATTTTATTGTCATGAATGAATGATGTGCTAGTCTAATGCTTGATTAGCGATAGAATCAGCTAACCAATTATGAGATCTTGGAATGTGCAAATAATTAATGTAAGTAAATGATCTTTGCAACAACCTCACTCTTAAATACTGGTGATATAAACATGGATCCCTTACCCGATAAATGTTATTCAATTGTGAATCAAAATAAACTACCAACGAATCGATTTCATAAGAAAATGCTTTGGATAGTAAATTAATGACGGCAGTATACTCAACCATATTAGCTGAAGCGGGACCAATGCATACTCCCCTTGACACCATCAATTGACCAGTTGGATAGTAAAGTACCCAAGCTGCGGAAGCGAGGTTCCGAGTGTGTCGACTAGCACCATCGGCGAATTCAAAATAGACCAAGTCATCTGTCAACCCCTGTCACAGTAGACCAAAAGTGTCGATATCAAAAAACTCCCGGCAAAATATGTACAAACATACAAAATTTACAAAGAAGCCATTGCCTAGTTGCTACTTAAGCAAAGTACTTCTTGAGGTAGAGCCCATTTCGGGGCTCTGCCAACATGTTTCCTTCAAAATCGATTAACTCATACGCCCCTTTTTCTAAAACTCGTTTAATTATGAAGGGACCGTACCACATAGGTTTGAACTTGCTTGCCCCCAAGGCGTCCTTATCTTGGTCATAGACCAAGACAAGGTCGCCTTCAGAAAAGACTCGAGGACGAACAACTTTATCGTACTGAGTTTTAACCCTTTTCTTATGAGCCTTATTGATTGTGGCGGCATCTCGATGCTGCTCATCGAGATGTTCCAAATGAAGGAGGCGCTCTTCGAGACTAGAAGTCTCTGGAAGGAGCTCAATAGCTAACTTAAGAGATGGAATTTCACATTCAATAGGAAAGACAGATTCCATCCCATAAACTCACTGAAAAGGTGTAAAACCTGTAGCAGTCTTTATAGAGGTTCGGTATGCCTAAAGAGCCAGATACAACATAAGATGCCAATTGGACCGATTTTTGTCGACTGTCCTTTGCAGGATTGTCTTCAAGGTTTTGTTCACTGCCTCGACCTGTCCATTGGCCTGAGGATAATAAGGAGACGAATGTTCTTGCCGGAAACCCAATTTAAGAGCCAATTCAGACATTAGTTGGTTCTAGAAATGACTTCCATGGTTAGTGACAATCTCTCTCGGGATACTGAACCTTTAGATAATCTGATTAAAAAGGAACAATGTCGCTGTTTCACTATCGTTTTTGTAAGTGGGCATGGCCTTAGCCCACTTCGTGAAGTAGTCTATGGCCACGATAATGTACTTGTGATTTGCTGCTGGAGGCGGATTACAAGTTGTAAAATCAATCCCCCACTTAGTAAAAGGATCGACAGTGACAACGGGAAAAGAGGAGCTGGATGTGCGCACATATTTCAAGTATAAACTTGACAGGGGTGATAGTGTTTGACCGCTTCAACACAATCTTTGAAGAGCGAAGGCCAAAAAGAGCCGACACATAAGATACGTTGGGTTGTAGCAAGCCTTGAAAGATGACCACCACAAGCTCCACTGTGGCAATCATTGAGCACTGACTCTGCTTCCTCTAGGGTTAAACAGCGCCGAAGGATTGAATCAACCCCTCGACGATATAATGTATCACCAATGATAAGATAATTTTTAGCCAGGTGATGTAATTTTCGGCGTTCATCCTTAGAGAAAGTAGAGGGGAACTTCGAAGTCTGGAGATAGACAATGATATCTCCATACCAAGGGTTGAGTGAAGAGATGAGGAATAAATGTTCGTTGGGAAAACTTTCCTCATAAATAGTATCCTCTCCACAAGGTAGCTCAGAAATTAACTCGGCAAAAACCATGGATTTCTTAGACTTGGCGGACAAGAACTCGAGATCAAATTCTTGTAAAATGACTATCCATCGATTATATTTGCCCCTAATCACTTGCCTACTGAGGACAAATTGAAATGGATTGACCGCTGCTAAGACAAAAGTTTTGCGTAGCAAGATATAATGGTGGAGCCACTGGATAGCATGGACAGCTGCCAAGGCCAACTTCTCAACAGGAGAATAGCGAAGTTCAGGAACTATCAAGCCTTGGCTCAAATAATAAATCACATGCTCTGTGAGAGCATCGTCTTCCTGAATGAGAACCATACCTATGGTTGATTCTGCTGCAGCGAGATATAAAAGGAAATCCCTACCATAATCCGGTGGACTCAAAAGCGGGGCAGAGACTAATGCTTTTTTCAAGGCATCAAACGACCGTTGCGCAAAGTCGTCCCATACATATGGAACTTCTTTTCGTAGAAAACGCGTAAACCCTTTAGTGATCTCGGCATAATTCGCTATAAACCGTCTTAAGAAATTAGCCTTCCCTAGAAGACTTTGAAGTTGCCGAATTGAGGATGGGGGAGGCAACTAAATTATTGCCACTACCTTGAAGGGATAAACCTTAATCCCTTCACTTGACACTATGAACCCTAATAACCGACCAGATGTAACTGCGAAAATGCACTTATTGGGATTCAACCGGATTTTGTAAAAACGACATCGCTTAAAAACCAATCGAAGATGACTAAGGTGATCAGTTCTCTTTCGAGAACGAGCAGCTAGATCGTCCAAGTATGCTTCGAGGATATGTTTAATGTCATGGAAAGCATATGACATGGCCTGCTGGGAGGTAGCTCCAGCATTTTTGAGACCAAAAGGCATCTTTCTGTATTCAAAGGTACCTCAGGGACATATAAACGCTGTCTTATGCTGATCTTCCAGACGGATAGAGATCTGATTATAACCGGAAAAACCGTCCATGAAGGAGAAAATCTCATTACCCGCACACTCATCAATAATCTGATCAATGAATGGCGTGGGGTAATTATCTTTGGGACAAGCTTTGTTTAGGTCCCTAAAGTCAATGCATACTCGGATTGTTCCTTGCTTTTTATCCATAGGGACTGGATTAGAAACCCAATTGGTAAGAGGAACAGGGTATATGAAACCTGCCTTGAGCAGCTTCTCTACTTCAGCTTTAATGGCTACTGCTTTCCTAGGATTAACTAGTTGAAGCCTCTGACAAACCGGTTTGGCGTTTTCATACGTCTTGATCTCATGTTGAACTATGGATGGATCAATGCCAGGCATTTCTTCATAAGACCAAGTGAATACATCTCGAAATTCCTTAAAAAGGTTGGTGTAAATTTGAATTTCTTTAGGGGAACATTCGGTTCTGATGAAGAGATTCTCAATCACGTTAGGGTTCCTTAAGATGTTTATAGATATCGTTTTTGAAATCACCGACATATTACCTTCGGCGTGAAAGTGTGCTGGAGCCAAAGGGTTTGATACCATACAAACATCCTTAGTAAACAGCTCGGAGAACCTAGATTCTACTTCCTACAACAGAGGAAGAAAATATGAACGATGGTGCAAGTCTTCCCAAGGTCGATCTACACCCATCATCACTTCTAGGATTGCTTCTTCGGATGGTAAAACCGTATCTAAGCAGTCCATAGTGGAGGTAGAATCAAGGGTCCAAGCCAGGGCCACATCACCATCTAACTCCTCATCAGAGAAAGGAGTAGAATGGTTATCTGCAAAGTTAATGATAGATTGATATCTAAGCTCTGTTGCAGACATAGGGAATGCCATTCCACCAACTTGTCCTTCAACTAATGTGGTCGTAGATGAAGGCAAGGTCCAAGGGTCTGAAAAATAATGAGTTCGAAAGAACTCTTCTCGTGAAAACTCCTTGGATGATGAAATGACATTGATTCTAGCGATAGGAGAGGGAAAATCAAAGGTACCCGTCAATGAAGTATACATCCCAACTCCTAGATTCTCAGTAGGTGGACGAGGGTTATCCACTAAAGGAACAGTAGAATCCGAAGTTGCCCTAGGATCAGCTGGAGAATAATCCAATTGATCAACCTTAACGATTTTCCCCTCATGAGGAAAGCAAATGACACGAAACAAAGTCGAAACAACGGCATCCATTTCATATACCCAATTCCTTCGTAAGAGGAGATTGTAATCTAGGTTAGCATCAGTGACTTCTACTTTGATATTGACAACCTTCCCCCCAACACATATGGGGAAGGCCGAGATAATCCCATGCGGCCTATCAGAATGTCCATCAAATGTAGTCAGAAGGGTAGGTGAAGGAACAGCCGAAGGCAATCCAATGGCCTTCCAGCATGACATCGACATGACGCACGTGGAAGCTCCTTCATCAATAACGGTACGAAAAATGTTAATTTTCCGATATGTAGACTTTATTTGAAAAGCCATATGATGAGGGAGCCACTTTTTGACATTAAGCATGTTGAAAGTGAGCACTAGAGAGTTATTTGGATCAACTGTCCCTATCGCCAAAAGCAAAGCACTTCGTTGAACTGGACACGACTGGAGAACCTCTAAAGCGGACATGGCGCATGCACTTTGAGCCAGATCCTCAACAATGGAGTAATTCTGGGCGGCCCTAGCATTAGGATTAATAGTTGCGCATTTAGCAGAACCTTTCAGTATCCGTGGTATAGTCTCGACAGGGGGTCGCTCAATATGAAGGTCGATATTTCCGGGAGCAGTTTTGTCCTTGGAAGTTTCAGCTTCATTGTAATCATGCGACCGAGTGGCCACATGGACATTAGAACTCATCATGAAAACATTTGATGATTTCTCGCCTTCCTGGTTGCCCCCTGCAGAGGTACCAGGATTTGAACTTGCGCCAGCAAGCAGTTGCCGACCTTGGGGAAAAGGGTTGGTTAAGACAACTTGAGAGTTAGAAGTCCCTTGCTGCCCTAACAAATGCTGAGCATCTTGAATCTTTGGGCAGAGATGAGTTAAATGGTCTCCACTGCATAGCTTGCATGGAAACTTGACTTTCTTCTAGACCCATTTCCACCACCATCAGTGTTATTGCTGGGTTTATTTGCGTCAGTCTTCCTGTCTTGACTCTTTTTCTTACCTCGTCCTTTCTTTTTCCCATTGGAATTTTGATTTCCTTTGGGGTTGGAAGATTGGCCGGCATTAATCGAAGAGGGTTGAGAAGACGAAGGGTTAGACAATGTGACCTGGTTGTTTGTAGCAGTTTGTAAAGACAACTGCTGCAATTGGCTCAACAAGTTCACCGCATTTGTGTCTACAGATCCAACGATACCATCTGCATGTGGGCCTGGCTTCGACTTGGCTATATCAACCTTAGTCCCAGGAGCATCTGGCAAGATTTTTTGTAGAATCCCAGACTGAGAGTAAATCAATTCTAACTGCTAGGCCCTAAAAATAGCTTGCTCCTCAGAGTAGACTCTGGACAGGGAGACATCCTTAGAGATTTTAGGTTGTAAAGATTTCAAAAACCATTTGAGACGGTATTCTGGGGGAATTTCAACTTTAATTAGCCTCTTTCTCCGTTTCCATTCCTGAATATGATCAGAAATGTGAGTTGTCGTGTCCTGACGAAAGTTGGCCAGAAGTTCAGTTCTGGCATCATAACGGATGGGCAACTGGAAATGATTTAGGAAAATGTTAGCCAAATTTGTGAAAGATGTAAAGCTGCCCCCTGGCAACTCTATATACCACTTGGCCGCATTGCCAGTCAAGGTGCGTTGAAAAAGTCTCAACCTAATCGAGTCATTGACAAGGGAGTTTGATGAGCACCACAAATGGAATGTGGTTACATGGTCGCCTAGGTCTTCACTGCCTTTCCCCTCGAACTTAGGAATGTTTGAAGGGAGTTTGGTTGGGACCGGAGGCCAGGCCGAATTGTATTTGATTGGATTGTTTGTTAATTTCGTGAGATCTGGCAAGTTCAACGTTGCCAGAAAAGGAAGCCTAGGAGGACCTTGGGGATTCCACCCAGACTGGGCGGAGCTCCCAAAGTTTTGAAAAGATTGGCCTGGATTTTGGAAGGCACCAGGTTGCTTGAAGTAACCAGCAGAACTAGCTGAACCAAAAGGCGGACCCTGTGATCCAGCAAAACTCGGAGTTTGACCAACTCCGGCCGAAAAACCTCCATAACCGGCGAAGTTCCTTCCTAAAGGATTATAAGGAGTGGATAACCCCTGATAAGGATTCCAAGCAGAAGCTAAGGGAGGAATACTTTGAAACGAGCTAACTGTGGAGTACGGTCTATTCCCTAGTTAGCCAAAAAATGGATTCCCAGTTCCCATGCCACTAACCGCAGGGTTAGTCCAACCTTGAAAGGGATTGTTGCCTTGTCCTGTAGAAAGAAAAGGCATAGATCCTATCATCGGGTTGGAATGTGGTATATGACCACTTCCAAAAGGAAAACCCTGAAATGAAGTCGACCCACCCATCATGGATGTGGAGGCATTGAACGAAATTAATGGAATACCCTGTGAATGGGTGCCAAACGGGAAGAACATAGAACTAAAAGAGTTGGCTTGAGAATTTCCACTCGTAGAAGGAATGGAGGTAGACCTAACTAAAGTTGTGCTAACAAAAGACCCAAATAGAGATGCAGAGGGGATGGAAATATTTCCTCTCCCTTGTACTGATATTGGAGTCTGCATAGTTGTAGCACTTGTGGTAGAAGCCATGCTTCCAGTAGTGGCCATCGATGGTAAGTGCATAATATGACCTGGACTTGACGGTCTATGTGTCGGAGTCCCAGCGTATTGTAATATGTCTGGATAGTTAGATGGTAGAGGAGAATTCGGAGCCACTAATGACTCTGGGAGTTCTTCTACCTCTATGTTATCTTCCGTTTGAAAGAGAAAGAACTGGAGTGTTCCTTTCTATTTCTACGGAAATACCAGCCTATGCTGAACACTAATGCCCCTGAGAGGAGGATCAATCCCCAATGTGTCAGCTGCCACGGGATGAAACCCACCGACAGTATTACCTCTGCGCCTTCTAGGAGAAGGCTCTAAACTTGGTGGTGAAAGACCATGAAGTCTTCGAGACCGTCTAGGTGATCAGTCAACCACTTTGAATTTTTTATTAAGATCTAATTAAAGACTCAAGAAAAAATGAAAGCTAGGCCAATTAAGAGCATAGAGCACAACTAAAAAAGGTCCCTAAAAGATGTTAGCCAATCAAACAACTTTCAAGTATTTCCGCTCCGGGTGATGAGGATTGGACACCAAAATACAAGAAATTGAAGTAAAGGGCCTTTCGAAGATAGTCTGGGATAATGACGGCCCAGTCCTACCAGCGAAGGTAACAGAGGAAGTTACGTTGACCTCCTAACAACAGCGTACACCAGTGCAAGCCCCCAAGCTTCGCAAGGGTGCCCTCCAGTAGTATCGTTGACAGTGATACAACGTCGACCTCAGGTGCCAGGAGATTCCCCTCCGCAACCACCTATGTAGATCCCTAGGAGAAGCAACTAAGGTTACCAACTCGTGTCAGAAGCTAGGCGGAACAGTCTTGAGGTAAGATCTGACAAGTAGGAGAGGGGGTATCTCTCTTCCTTATCTTCAAAAACCCTCGTGCTTAACTCCGAGATCCGGAGCTTTCCTAGTCTTTCTAATGCTATTGGATTTTCACTCGCTATTCAGACTCCTATGTTTGACAGCTTAAATGGCCTTGGAGAGTTTTCTCTCCACTCGCCTAATCCAAGGCCCTAAAATATCCTAAAACTTGTTGGTGTGTCTAACTTGACAATTATAAAAAGTTCTAATGTATTTTAGTTAGCGTTTGTTTTTAAATGGGTTGTTCTTTAAGTCAAGGGATAAGCGGAAGTGAAACTTGTGGTGTTTTGACACAAAAGAAATTAATAAAAACCAAACTATATGCAAATGCACTTGTTTTGTTCTTCGGTGAAAGAAATTTCTACTAGGTTCTAAGGAACTTCTAAGAAAGCAATAAATTCTTCTTTTATTTTATTTTACTCAAGCTTCACACTCACAAAAATTAACAAAACTATGGATGCCCTAAAAAATGCACAATTTTATCCTAACGCAATGAGTACATGCTGATGCAAGATTTAAGAGTATTCTAAATCAAAGAATGAAAGTAACTTGTTTATCAATTGTAGTTTGTCACTCAAGATGTTTAGATAGAATATAAGTTGCTAATGCTCATTTTCATCCAAACATTAAAAGCAAGTTTCAAGACAAACAAAAATGCACTTTCACTCGCGAAAAGGAAATTAAATCCAAACAAGGCTAAAGAAAGCAAAAAACCAAGTTTTCAAGAAGTTTTCTTCAAAAGCAAAAACAAAAATGACTTTTCAAAAGTGCTCAAACTAAGACTGAAACTTTATGATTGAAGAATAGGCAACAAAACACTTTGTAAGTTTACAACACAAAAGGAGTGAAAACTCAACAAAAAGTTTGTTTCAAGATGCTCTTAACAATCAGAAAGTAGCCCAAAAAGCTTGGTGACAGTGATCAAAAGACCAAGAAAACTCTCAAAACCATCACACAACAATTTTCAAAAAGCAAAAAGGTAAATGGTCATAAAGATGCAGTTTTGACATGCAAACAAAAAGATCACCAAAACAAGATTTGCCACCAAGATTGAGACCAATCTTTCTGTCTTGGAAGATCAGAACAACCAAGATTCCCAGAAAGAAATCTTGTGTGTTTAAACAAAAAGTGATGGCGCTTGCAACAAAACAAAACAAGACCAATACTCTCTACAACAGGAGAGAATTTGACATCACAAACTTGCAGTAGAAACAAAGACTGACACAGAAAAGTAACTATTCAGGAAGGACTTAGACCAGTAGACAGATCTTCAGAAACAAAAATATTTGAAAAATCTTGAGAATTTTAGGATATACATGACTGTGTTGATGCACAGCTACGTGTATACGCTATTCAGCCTAAGGAAACCTGCATATACATGGGTTCACTTCAGGAAACTTGCGTATATACGCTTCTGTAAACTGGAAAAATAGCGTATATAAAAGATCACAAAAGAAAAAAAAAACCAAAAAAGGTTTGAAGAAACTGATCAAACTTACAGTTCAAGTTCCTACAGGAACAGACTACACAGTCACAACAAGCAAATAAACAGCTGAGCCCTGATTGGCTTGAACAAACCCAAACTAGGAACAACAATATTGTTGTCCCCAGCGGAGTCGCCAATTCTGTTTAGGGATAAATTCCCCTAGGGTCGTAGGTTGATACCCTAACAGATCGGAGGTTATCGACAACGAAAAACACACATTTCACACAGCCATGACGCTAATATAAACAAGCTACGCGAAGAGAGGTGCACCTGGGGGTCCTTTGTTTGGGAAGATCCAGCCAGGGTCCAAACCCTCTTGGAGTTCCTTTTAGTCCTTCAACCTGCAAAACAATCAATTCCAGAAAGTACAACAGTATATTGACCAAGCATCATAAAGAAATCATCTTCATAGCATATTGAAAGGTAGTTAGTTATACAATTAAAACAACCATTCATATGTGAATCATAACATTGATCTCATAAACATGAAGAAGATTTATATCAGGAACAAGACAAGTGTTTCTTTTATTATAGATTACTAAAGTACAGAAATGAATGATTTCACCTGAGTCTTCCTTTCGCAGGCTCCAAGCAGAACCATCCTCCGGATTCGTCCAGTCTCAAGCCTTCAACAAATTCTTTCTATGACTTACTCCAAGATATCTCAAGTAGTGGAAAGACATCATAACTCAAGGAAACAAGGGTTTCCTGTAATGGGGGAAGTGATGGAAGCACAAGGATCTTCAGACCTGGTCAGGGATAATCTCAGCAGAGTGATTTTTCTCTCCATCTTCTCTCCCTCAGGCATTCCCATTGAAGCCTTTTTATACTTCTCCCAAAGTAGTTTTTTAGTTGGGAATTCATTGGGAACAGTTGGGCCATGGGCACTAATAGGTAATCAACAGGTAAAACCCGTGATCTCTGCCTGAAATTAAGGAGATTTAATTTTTTAAAGTGTTTTAAGACATATATGCGGGTTGGGTATACATAGACCTGCGTACACACGTGTTTAGCTCAGGGCAATGTCACGTATAGGGAATAAAACACTGTTTTTTAAGTATTTGGACCAGGTCTGGAAGGAGGGGTTGCCCTAGGCCATAAGTGCAACATCACAAACATCAAGAGTGAGATTTGGAGCTATAACACAAGGGGGCCAAAATTGACCCTGGAAGCACTGAATTCGGACAAGGAGAAATATGTTTTTGATGTCTAGCCCACAAGAGCACATTTGGTCAAGGTCGGCTTGGGGTAAATTAGACAAATTGAACCCCCTACAACACATAAATAAAGGAGTCCCTCAACCCCATTTGGCACATTCAACACACATCATTCTTCTTCTCTCTCCTTCATTGATTGGTTCATACAACTCAGGGATAGCATGGATTTTCCACACGTGCGAAGGGACAAGTGTCTATTTCAAGTTGGACAAATTTCAGGTCTATTCTGGAGCATTGACCAACATTGACCTGGGTAAAATTGGCATGGTTTGACTGTTTTTTTTGGTGGAGTATCTTTGTTCAAGCTGGCCACAACTATTGGCACATAATCCAAGGTAATATGGGCACTTTGACTGCAACCCTAATGTCAGGCCACGAGTAACTTCGAATGAATTGTTGCATTTTCATTAAGATAGAATATGATTATATGCAAGAAGAAGGAGACTATTGGTTTTCATCTCCCAATGTCTCTTCGTCTTCCATCTTCTCTTATTTTTCTATTTACAATATTTACATAGGATTCCTAATCCCAAAGATTAGGTGTTCAACATTCCCCCCCTTAATCTAACGGGATGTTGGTGAGTCCAAGCATCATTCTGAATCTTTCAAACTTTTCCCTTCCAAGCGCTTTGGTGAAGATGTCTGCAATTTGCTCATTTGTGGAACAATGTCGTAGGTGGATTGTTTTGGCCTGAACATGTTGTTGAATCAGATGGTATTTTGTATTGATGTGCTTGGTTCAATCATGGAACTTTGGGTTCTTGGCCAAGTTTATTGCAGAAGTGTTGCCAATCAAAAGAGGAGTTGAATGCACTTGTTTCTCCTGCAAATGCTCTAGAATTTTTCTGAGCCACACAATTTCCTTCGTTGCTTCAATTGCTGCCACATATTCTGCCTCAGTTTTGGAATCTCCTGGAACTGATTGTTTGCGTAACCTCCCGAAAACAACTCCTAATCCAAGACTCATAACATAAACTAAAGTAGAGACACCAGTTTCTTTATCTCCATCGAAATTTGAATCAGAGTATCCAATCAAACTGAAGTCACTCACTTGTGTATACTTGAGTCCAAAATCTTGAGTTTCCTTCAAGTACATTAGAACTCTTTTCCTTCAAGTACATTAGAACTCTTTTTGCAATAGACCAATGACCCTCACACGGTGTTTGCATAAATCTGGAGACGATTCCAACAACAAATGAAATGTTTGGTCTCGTAGTAGTTAGGTTGTTGAGACTTCCTACGAGTTGTCTGTGCTTTGTTGCATCCTAAAATTCTTTTCCTTCAATGGATGTGAGCTTTAAGTTCTGTTCCATTGGAGTAGTCAAAGGATTGCATCAACCATACCAAACCTGTTCAACAGATCTCCAACGTACTTCTTCTGGGAGAGGAATATAAACTTCGAATGTTGGGTTACTTCAATACCAAGATAGTAGTGAACATAGCCCAAAATATTTATTTCAAAACCTTTCCTCAGTTCCTTCTTTAGGGATGCAATGTAGTTCTCATTGTTCTCTGTCATCAAAACATCATCTACATACACCAGAAGATATACCACTGTTTTGCCAACTTTCTTGACAAACAAAGTTGCATCATCAAGATCATAATGTTTAAAATTGAGTTTCAGAAGATGCTTAGTCAATTTATCATACTAGGCTCGCAGTGCTTGCTTAAGGCCATACAAGGATTTTACAAGCTTGCATACTTTGTGTCCCTGACCCTTCACAACAAATCCTTCTGGTTGGGACATAAAAACATTCTCTTTCAAATCTCCATTCAAGAAAGCAGTTTTTACATCCATTTGATGGACTTTCCAACTGTTCTGAGCTGCCAAGGTAAAGAGTGTCCGGATGGTAGCCCATTTTGTTGGCGGGGCAAAGGCCTTCTCATAATCAACCCCTTCCTTCTGTGCAAAACCTTTTGCCACAAGCCTGGCTTTATGCTTGTCAAGTGAGCCATCTTTTTTATACTTGTTTTTGAAGACCCACTTGCAGCCAATTGGTTTGGTTCCCAATGGAGGATCAACCAGCTTCTAGGTGCCATTCTTTATTAAAACATCATATTCTTTCTGCATCGCTTCTTTCCATTCATCATGAGAAGCAACTTCTTTGAAGGAAGTTGGTTCGAAATCTGTAGACAAATTCAATTGACAATCATAAGAAACATCCATATCAACAGGTGAATTAGGATTGTCTACATCACCTCCATTTTGTTTGGTTGAGCTTCTTGTTCATGTCTGTCCAACCTCATCAGGACGAACACTTTCAAGTGTTTTTGTCAGCCATTTTGGAGGACCTTTCTAAGATGGCCCAGGCTGCTTAGTTGACTGAGATGGGGTTGAATCAAGATTTAGTCTCCCAATTTTGTCAATCACATCACTCAAAGTGTCATCAATAGTTAGAGCTTCATGCGGGGGAGAGAGTGCTTCAGAAGGAGATTCCATAGATTGATCCAGTATAGGGATTCCCCCTTGAAGATGTGGAATCTCATTATCAAACTCTTGAAAAGACTTTTCATGTCTGAATATATCCAAGCGATCAAGCTGCCGCTCAACAACATTGTCAGTCTTGGAAGATTTGAGAAATATCACATCTCTAGATATTATAAACTTCTTATTCAGTTCATCATAGACACAGTATGCTTTGGAGGTATTTGAGTACCCCAAGAAGATACATCTGTGACTCCTTGCACCGAGTTTGTTTCATTGTTCCTTGGGTATCAAGGCATAACGGTTGGAACCAAACCCTGAGATGCCTCACTGAAGCAATGTGGCCATACCACATTTCATAGGGAGTCTTGGTTTTGAAAGCATTAGATGGACACCTATTCTTTATATACACAACACATAAAACCGCATCAACCCAAAACATTAGCTTAAAATTCTTAAAAAATATCATCGAACGTACTATATTTAAGATTGTCTTGTTCATTCTCTCAGCTACTCCATTATGTTGCGGATTATAAAGAACAATTGTTTGATGTTTGATCCCATGTTGGTGAAGATAGTTTTCAAATTCATTTGATGTATATTCTTTTCCATTATCAGTATGAATAGATCCAATATGAGATTGTACATCATTTTCAATCCATGCATGAAAGTTCTTGAATGTTTCAAATGCTTCAAATTTGTTCTTCAATAAATAAACCCAACACATTCTGGTGTGGTCATTAATAAATGTCATCATATATTTATTATTATTACCATTTGCAGAAGGAACAAGCATTGTGCCACATAAATCAGAATGAATGAGTTCAAGTTTTCTATGTGCTCTGGAATGAGAATCATGAAAAGACTATTTACTATGCTTTCCTAAGATACAAGCATCACATTGCTACAGCTACTATCAAGACTAAGGCTTGTAGTAGAGCTTGTAGTATCATGCAGTGGAATAGATTCTAGAAAATATTTGCATTTGCTGTTTTCATTTAGCAAAACCTCCTTTTTAGAGGGGCCGAGGAAACACAGCTCATCGCGGTACTCAAAGTCATCTTTTTATTACTTCAATAGGCCATTTCATGAACTTTCCCTATAACAGGCAGGATCACGTCGATTGCCTTTAGGTTCAGCGGGAACCTCACTGTTTGCTATATTTATGACAGGCTTCTATCAACCTTGACAACTTATTGCTTACACCTGCCTGCTGATCCTACTTGCTGCCTTGCCGATGGTAGGTCTCTTGCTTACTTACGCTAGGGATCGAACAACTCAAGTACACAGTCATGCGCCATACTCACAGTCTTTACTAGAACCTCTGCTCAGTCTAGAAGCTCTAGTCATAGAATCACCTCTAGTCATAGAACCTCTAGTCTTTGCAGCTAGTCAGTGCCAGTTGTCATTGCCGATAGCTAGCAGTCATAGCAAGTCGATCACAGCCAGGAGTAGCCTTAAGGGCATAGCCAAGTAGGTCCTATTCAATGCTGCCAATCAGAGCCGGCAGTAAATCTTAGTCGATCATTGCTGATAGCCGCTAGTAGCCGGTAGTCCTAACCAGGAGTCATAGATGATAGTTCAAGTGTCCAAATCTAGCATGCCATAAAAGACTTGATGGAAATGTACCTTCATAATAGTGAGAACTGTATGAAAATTTTTGTGCATGAGCAAAGGTTCCTTGCTAATTCATAAGTGTTTCTTCTTTTATCCCAGTCATGACAAGTGAGTGATCTGATGCTTTTCTGACCACGACCTTGCCATCAAATATATGAATGGAGTGTCCTTGTTGGCAGATGTGGACCAAAAACAACAAGTTTCTCCTCACCTCCAGGAGGTATAGAACATCATGTAAAAGGAAGTCTGGAAGTCCAGGTAGTTTGAGCCTGATGGTGCCAAGCCTTGATGGCTTGAGTTTTGACTTTTCTACAAAGTAGACTGCTCCATCAACATTATCAATGAATTCTTCAAAGAAATCTCTTCTGAAAGTCATGTGGCAAGTTGCTCTTGAATCAAGTAGCCAAGCATCTTTCCATGAAGCAAGTGAAGCATTGAAGAATTCTTCAGTTACTCCAATGTTGCGATGTGCCACGATATAATGAGCAGACTTTGGTGTTTTTCCTTTCCCTCTGTCAGGTGTTTTACCTTTTCCTTCATTTCTTTCCCGTGTGATTATGTTCTAAGGCAGCGTACATGTGGAAGCATCATGTCCATCTCTATTGTATTGTATGCAATGTATATCAAACCTTTCTCCTTGGAAATGTTTGCCTCCCCTGCCTCTAAAATTCTTCCTTCCTGTTACTCTTCGACCACCTCTTTCTCTAGAAGAATCTTGTGCATGATTCTTCTCTTTTTGTGCAAGGCATACAACTTCTTCAAAAGACTGAGGGTTTGTCTTTTTCCCACAAGCCTTCTCTCTTTCAACAAACTTCTTCTCAATGGAGTCAAAGATAATCTCCTTAAGTTTTCCACTGGCTTGCAATAACTCAAGATAATGTGAATAGGTGCGATATAGTGAATTGACATAAACTATGAGAGGAATATCTATTTCAACACTAGTGGCTTTTATGTCATGCATAATGGATCTTACTTTTGATGCTAAGGCAAGAGGGTCATCATTTTTCAACTCAAGATTGAACAACTTGATCTCAATTGAACAACGTCAAGTTCAGAGTGTGTCATACAATTCCCTCAACTTCTTTAAGGCTTCAAAGGCATTTGAAAATGGAGAAATATGATGAATCACCTCTTCATTTGCTGACGCTGCAATCAAGGCATAGGCCTTGTTGTTCTTGTTTTCCCAGATGGAAAGCTCCTTATCTGAAGTAGGCTTTTCAAGTGCATTGTCTCCTTCTCCTTCACAAATTTCTTCCAAAGCTCATTGAAAATGAGGGTGTGTTTTATCTTCCGGGACCACTCATGATAGTTCTCTTTTCCAGAGAGAACTACTCCCACAATGGAGTTTAGTGAATGCATCATCAAGAAAGGATTATGTGCTTTTGATTTCAAAATAATGCAGCCTTACTTTATGCCTTTTTACAAAACCGATTTAAAAACCTCACTACCAACTTTACTCTTCACTATACAAAGTCAATAGTTTAATGCGAGTTTATAAACTTTGACTTATCAAATGTATATTATATACCTTCCATATACCATATGGTAATTTCATATAAAAGGAGAGTAATGAATTTCTTATATACCATATATTGCCATTAAAAGGAGTTCAATGAATTTTTTATTCCATATGCCATCACTCTATGTTACGACCCCTTTAATGACTATTCACCATTTAGAAAACATTATGCATCATTTAATTTTCCAAAAGCAGCCATTCAAAAGAAAATTTCAATGCAACATATGAATTATTAAAAACTTCAAAAGAGGTTGCATGTTAGTTTTTGTAGCATCGGATGTGTTCTAGTCACAAAACTTGGTGGAGAGACTAGAATACATGAGATCTCCATAACCAATAAATCGTGTATGGAAATTACACATAGAGATGACTTAATTAAATTATTAACCTATTTTTTAATATTTCCCAAGTCTAAACTTTGAAAAACTGGTTAATTAATCAAAATTAATCAAGTCAAGGTGAAATTTCTCTAGAAATTCACATGGATTGATAGGGAATTAATTTGGGCCCTTGATTAAGTTCTAATCTTGTCCATTGGTGCTCCAACAAAGGATTATAAGAAGAAGTCGATGGGTAGATGGAGATAACACTTGTGGGTTCAATTACTTTGGTAGTTCGATTTCCAAAGAGCATTAACAGTTGCTGGAAAGCCAGAGAAGGATGCAGAAACAGTGAGGGGTAGAGACAATGAGGCTGGAGGAAGTTTTCCAGATCCAGCGAGTGCATTTGTAGAGGCCGAAATTTCTCCAGGAAGCTGTGCAGAGGCAACGCAAAAGCTTCATTAGGCAGTTTGATTTGCTGAAGAAGGAAGATGTTTTCAGTTCTAGAGGCCAGGTAGAGGTTCTAGAGTGCTGGAGAAGCTTTTTTTCCAGCTAGCAGCAGGCAGGATGGCTTGATTAGCAGACAATCGCGGCAGCACGTGTGGAAGGCAGCCTCAGGTTGACGCAGAGCCTGCGAAGGCCCAGTTGGACGACTTGCTTTTCAGTGGAAGTCGAGTGCCGAGATTGCTCGGAGTGAGGGTAATTTCCCTCAAGATATTTTTCCAGTATTTTCTTTGCAGGATTGCCAGTATTCAGTATCCAAATTATACTAAGATAAATTCATTGTTGCTTCACAATAAAAAGCCTTAGCTGCTGCACTGGTTTTCCCAAGTTGGGTTTTTCCGGGGACAATTGTCCAAAAATAACTGTGTAAATTTTGTATGTGTGTGTGCTAGATTTTCTCAGTTTCCAACGCTATTTTTCTTCCGCAATTTTATTTGTGAAGTTTGCAATAGTGAATTATTCGTTGTTTGTATGGGCAAACAAACTGTTAATTAATTTACAGTTAGAAGAATAATTTTGAATCGCTGCAATAAAATTTCGTAGCGAAATTTTCTGAGGTGCAAAATAATTTTGTAGTGCCAAATTTTTCACATTGCATACCATGGTAATCAACATATATCTCAATGTAAATAATTCAGCCCAATTCAAAACATATAATACTTCCACTGCACCATACGCCATTCAAAGAAAGGAGCTCACAACAACACATTGACAATGTTGACAATGCATACACGGTCTCAGTCTGGCCCTAGTCTCATTCCATAGAAACACAAGTGTATAGTCTCATACCATATGACTACACAACATTCATTTTTTTTTTTTAATCAACATAGTATGGAACAGATTCCAACATATAGTATACGACATCATACCAATCAACATACATTCAATGTAGGACTTCCATGTTTCGACCAACGTTCACCATGACATTTCGACCAACGTTCTGACATATTCAACACCACCTTCAAATAGTCAACATACCTCAAATTCGGTTGGGCCCTCCATGTACAGTGTATGCAACAACGCACAACAACATTTGAACTATGGTTCCACGCTCACCCCAACATTTTCCAACCATCGTGACAGCCACTGTGGTCGCCAGAGACGGTTCACACCAAATCACAATGTATTTGCTTCCCAACATATATTAGCCCTCAAAAATTAATTAACGCAGAATACAACACACCATCCATATAATACGACCATAAAAAACCTTCAGGTCAGACCATTACACCATCTTCAAAAGGAGCTTAACGCAACAGTCAATCAAATGGGATGTTCCAAAATTTGCAAAGAATAAGAGTAACACAAAATATAGTAGAGGGACAATATGTATCAGAGAATAATGGAAGATTTTTGCAGGAGTTACAACACAAAAGGCTAATTTGGGAGCTAGATTTGATACCATGTCAGGTCAGGAGTAACTCTGAATGAATTGTTGCATTTGCATTAAGATAGAATATGACTATATACAAAGAGAGGGAGACTATTAGGTTTCATTTCCCAATGTTTTTTCGTCTTCCAACTTCTCTTATTTTTCTATTTACAATATTTACATAGGATTCCTAATCCCAAAGATTAGGTTTTCAACACCTAATTGCAGAGCTTTGACTACAAGTGTCCTCTCTAAGTTGACCAAGTTTGACTACCTGGAATTGGACTATTTTGGGTTCATTCCAATCACCAAGGAGGCCACAGTAATTGAACCAGGACCGAGCTCTTTTGGAGACTACTTTGACTCAGTGTTGGATGAAGCAGGGACATTCTTTGGAAGCAGATACACAGAAGCGTCATTTCCCAAAAATCTAGGAAGCAAAGCGTCTCAAAAGAGTCTACTATATATATACATTTTTTATATTTTTTTGCCTTTATATTAAAAAAACATCCAAAATACGAAAGTTTTAGAACATATGAAAACATGCATATTTGTACATAAATCAAGATAGATGTGACATCCATTGTACATCAATGATTAACCATCAACCATCTAGAATCTAGATTCTTCTCCTCTTGTCTCGCCTTTTCCTTACTTCAATTGTCTAGGGATATTAGTCAACATTGCCTAATTTTGATCAAACTATCTAATCCAAGCCTTAAAATATGGTGGAAAAAGCTTAACATGCTTGATCAATGATTTTGATTTGATTGAAAGGTAATTTTTTTCTAAGGCCATGACAAAGGAGTTCAACAATTAACACCACCAACACTAGGGTACATGAGCACATATAGGGTTTGTTGATCTTGATTAAATGACAATCACATGCCCTCATACATGATATAATCTAATGAAATGCCACAATCTCGTTGATCCTAAATTCCTGAAAACTGTTAAGTCTATTGAATTTTGAATAGTATATGAAATTCTATTTTCTCTATATGAAGTCCGATGAGGCTGGAACCACTCTCAAACATCCTGAATCGTTTCATTGTAATGTTAAAAATTTAAGTAAAAGGATGAAAATGAAAATAAAGGGGAATGTGTAATGTTCCTAATAGAATTTTTATAGTGATAACCAAAGACATGCAATAAATACAACACAAATTTTTTTAGTAAACACTCATAAGACAAAAAATGCTCCTCAAACGCCAAAATGGGCAATTTTATTTATATTGAGCTACTGGAGTACAATACGAAATAGAAAGAGTACATCTAGGCTTGCACAAGGCAAGCTACAAGCCTTAGGTGATCAATATGTCAATGCCCAATCGCTGTAGAAATGCGTCCTCCAAAAATCTGTGCTGGCCTAGTTTGTCTGCACTACTTTCTGTCTTGAGACTCCAACCTCTCAAATCTGCCTAGAAAATCATGTAAAATTAGGACTGGAACTCTTGCAGAAAATCCAGAAAAACCTAGAAAGGGTTTGCTCTGGTTTTGACCCTCAAAATTCAACCCCAAATAGCTTGGCCCTTCTCCACAACCAGAAAATATCACCTGTAGCAGAGAATAATGTTTGCTGCTCCCAAATTGCCAGAAAACTCCCCACAATTATCCTCTAAAATCTGAGCAACCCAACTCCTCAATCCTCTGCCCAAGACTCCACTCACTTGACCCCCAGAAGTCACTGCGCAGGCCTATAGGTGATGACGCAGTCTCTATGCCCAGAAATCCGTACTTCTTGAGGGACTCTCTCTCCACCTGCAAATCCTTCTCTTTTACTTGGAATTTGGCCAAGAAACACCCCAACAACAATGTAATTTCCAGCTCTGACACCAATCTTCCTGAAAGACTACGTGGCACTTCCTACTGCATCCCAGCTGAACCAGAATGGTGTAGTGTTGTGTGATGCCTCTCTCCTGGCCTCCAAACAAGATAGAAATACTTCCTAGGGTGGCACTCAAGGTCCACCGAAGAAACAATGAACTTCACTCCTTGGGTAGCTCTTGTGCTAAGTAGCACTTGTAACTCAATTGAACAACTAGAGTAACAATTGATAATCAAAATGTCAAAAACCCCAAATGATGCTTCTCTCCACTTATTTATACTTGCTGGCCCTTGGTCTCATGTGGGTCCCTCCTATGATTTCGACCTCCCTTAAGAAATTCGAATTCTCTACTAATTGGTGTGTATTATTTATGGATGGGTGGCCCCCACATTCCACTAAAAAGCTCTTCGACCCACTTTTCCTAAGTCTTGCCTCCAAAATTTGCCTTTAGACTGAAATTGACAAAATTAGGTTCTCTTACATTAGAAAATATTTAGGAAGGGACATTACAGTCCTCCCCTCCCAGATGTTGCTTGTCCCCAAGCAACTGCAAAGTTGGATGTTACAAGATTTGTTCATGTTGATGGTGTTGGAGCCGCCAACATGTTAGGGATGTCCCCAGTAAGAAGTCCCAACTAGACCTTAAACCGTTTGGAGTAGGAGTCCGAGCAGTGGGTAGTATAGTATTGCCTTGAATGCGGTTGCGCGCAGAGGTAAGTAAGACGTCCTTGTTGGAAGCAAGGGTGTGACCTTGCAACAAGTCAAGGAAGGTGCATGAAAGGCTCTAACACATGGAAGGGGGGAAGAGTGCGTCCCTTAGAAGCCTGTGATAGCACGTAGCTTGAAAGGGAACAGACGAACTGAAAGACATCATGAGATGGAAAGCAGGATAGCCGATGATCCAAAGTGATGAGTTCTACCAACAACACACTTCGATAAGATTCATACAAACACATACGGAATAGTCCATACATACATGTGTAAATTACAACTACATACATCGTTGGAGTAACCAGGATAGACGAACTACAATAACAATATATGCATGAGGCTCTGTTATTAAAAGAGTAAAATATCCAATCATACATACAACCATGACAACCACTAGCCCCAATAGTGGAACGTTACAGCCACTGTCGCCTGCTCCTCCAAAGAGATGTACTCGCTCTACACTATAGAGAAGCCAAGGCTCATTGCAATACACTCAAAGATTTCTCTAAGTTATACCTATCAGAAGCTTGGCTTCCAAAAGCGTGTACAATGAATTATGAGGTTCTATATATAGCAAAGGGTGGGGTGACCCTTGACATTCCCCTTTGTGACTCTTCAACTACCCTCATGACTCTTTAACTTACATATGACTTTTTACATTCTACTATTGACACTTGGTCTTTCACTTTACAACATGTTTATAATACAATTTGCACATGTAGCCATGTGAGACAAAAATAGGCTGGAGTAAGCCATGCAAGACATCACTGAGACTCAGACAACTGTGGGAAGACTAACTCATCGACATCCTCTTGGGTAGTCTGTTATGGTGTTCGCGTACTCCGTGGTGACATCCTTCTGAAAGCGAACTCTTGCCTCCGTTACATCCGGGTACACTGATTTGGCACCTTTGTCCAACTTGTCATATAGCATGCGCATCATGGTCTTGAGTGCAACCAGACTAACGACATACTGGTGCATAGTGTCTGCGCTCATCTGTAAGTCTGCGCTGATGACAATGTGCATCCACTACTCGAAGTACATGTCCAACTCCATTCGGACTTGGTTCTTTGCTTTCGCCTTGGTGAGTGTGCCAATGGATGGGATCACATGCGCATGCACAATGACATCCATGCTCTTGAACACTCGTGCATGTGAAGCCTGTAAGCTGGTGATGAGCTGTGGGAGTTTTTCATAGTTCCGAATCTAAATCAAGATGCGTGTCTTCAACTCCACTGCCTTTGGCTTCATCATCTTTGGCAAGTACAATGGGGCTCCCTTGTACCTCATTGCCCATATCTGCATGTGATCGACAATAGTGTGTATGTCTGTCAAGATGTGTGCTCTCCTAGCACAGTGCTACAACCAACCATTAAGATGGACAATTGACTTATGCACGATGACGAACCTGAAGTACAACTTCTGCATGATAGTTTCGAGAGACGATACTCCATCGAGTATCGCTTTCTTCAACTCTGCTCTGGCGGATGCTGTAGCTTGCTCTTCTCCCTGCTTGGCCGCTTGCAACTCCTTAGCCATGTGCTCATTCTCAACTATCAAGAATATCACACTTGAGTTGGTGGCTTCAACATATGCCTTTGTAGCATCGGCCATTGCAGCTGGATGTCTGCGCACATCGGATAGGATCACTCGTTCTCAAAAATGCGTAGCAGATGCATGGACATCCGAAGTGGGCACTCTGCGCGACTACACAACTCCGTGTTGTGACTCGTTAAAGGATATGTTGTGCACATCTGCTTCTGGATTGTCCATAAGGATTTCAGTGTCTCCTTGATCACTTGGGACTTGCTCTTCTCCTGGATCTGATGAAGCCGATGGAGTGACCTCTTGGTCTTTGGACATGAGGCCTGTATCCAGATCTTGCTCTGGCTGAATCACATCCGTGTCCATCTGTTCAATATCCTGAGCAAAGTCCTGCTCCTACGACTGCTCACCTTGTTTGCTATCTGCCAGCTGTGATGAGTCAATAACTTGTATTGGCGCAGTTTCATCAAAATTTCACTTCCTTCTGTTCTTGTTCCTGCTGTGCTTCCTTTAGTTGTTGCTGCACCTCCTACAACTTCTTTTCTGCCTCCTCCAGTTTTTGCTTCTCCCTCTCTCTTTGCGCAATCCTTCTGTTGTGTTGTCACTTATTTGCCTCAATCTCCAAAGCTGCTCTTAATACAAGTGGATCTGCTTTGAACTTGCAGCTTTGCTCCGCCTCTGCATTGTCGACAACCTTCCTCTTGCCTTTGTCGTGCACAGGTCTACTGCGCTCTGCTGCTGCAGATGTTGCTACTCTCTGAGATGCTGCTACCTTGTGCGCTGCTAACCATGCTCTAGCCACTTTGACCAGTTCATTGAGACTTGAGGAGTTGTAGCAGTATCTCCATGGGTCTTCCTCAGGCCAATGACATGCCCCGTGGATCCAAGGATGATACACTCTCGCACAGTGGTCTTCTACTAAGCGATGCGGGTCATATGGATTGAAACTTCTGGTGGCGAAGATGAACCTCTTGAATTCCTCTGTCTCGGCCTTAGCATGCTTGAGATTCTGGATTTCATACAACCTGATCTGCAAAGGAAGAGCGGGACAAGGTGCCTTCTTTTTCCTGTGCAGTCTCGCTGACAACCCTGTCGAGATGTGGTATGCAACCTCTTGCATGACCAACTTGTCCATGGCAAACTTCGGTAAAACATGCAGAGCCTTCTCTGCGCTGTACATCCGGATGAAGGAGCCAAGGGGTGAGGTATACCAATTTGCTATGTTAACCAATGCCTCCATCGCTGCCTATGACGTGCAATGCAGATCCTGCTCAAAGATCATCCTGTACACGGGGTGACGAAGTGGTCTGCTAGCTGTAGTATAACTCGACGGAAACTGCACTCAGAGAACAACCTGCAATAGGTGTGCACAGAGTTTTCTGAAGGTGTCAATGCCTAACCCAAGCCAGGGAACTACTGACGGGCATAGATTGCATCAAGAATGTAGGTGGACATGAAGAGCTTTGCTTGCTGACCCTTGGACGGGTGTTGGGCATCTGCCACTTGTCCCTTTAGTTGGAGAGCCAACATGTTGGACCAATTGAAAGGTCTTCCTTCATTCACCAACTGATCCAACATGATCACCCAACTCTGCAGGAAGGTTTCTGTACTTTCTTGTCCATATAAGCGACATGCGAAGATGACCAAGAACTGATAAGCCTTCTCTAGTGTCTTTGTCTTGTATACTTGGTTGGGTGCTATCCTGAACTTAAATGGTTCTCTCACCTAGGTCTTCAAGATGTCTCTTGAGTTTGCACTATTGCTGGGATTGATGTAGGGTGCATCCATTGTGATCACCAACTGCGGCAAGTGATACATCTCCTGAAAGTTCTCTGCCTTGAAGGTAGTAAGTTCTATTCCACTGACACTGCTCAACACCATTGTCTCTGGCAGTATGTGAGACAATCCAGTGGATCATGTCCGCACATGGAAATGCGGGATACTTGCATGCAACCCGGTACAAGCCAGACTTGTGTATGTTGACATAGACTCGGCGGTCCTCCAGATTCTCCTCAAAGGTGCCTGAAAAGATATCGTTGATGTCCTGCCACTTGATCTTGATCTCCTTGTCTATGAACAACTTAGTATCTTCATAGATGGGTAAGCTCATAGACACTTGCTCGACCACATCTCCAGTCGCGCTCTCAATGGTGTCCTTTGACCCTGCTCTCTTGGAAGCCATTGTACCTGTGCTGCTGAGAGACTGATGAACACCTGTGATACCTGGAGATAGATCAACACTCATGGCAAGAAAACTGTTAGTTGAAAACCAAAATCAACTTGAGGACTGACATGCAACACACCTGGGTGACTGATAGGAAGGTTTGTGCAATTTTCAATGGGAGGCTGGGAGACTGACTGCCAGAATTTCGTAGAGCACAGTCTAGACTGCCAGTGATCTGACTGACCGCTGAAACTACGCAGAGCACAGTCCAGCTTGGCTTGCTGAGGACTGGAACTGCGCAATGTGCAGTTTTAGTCAGCATGACTGTAACCTGGGAAAATTGCATTGCGCAATTCTGGGGGCCAACTGAGGCACTGCCTCTCAGAATTGCGCAGAGCACACCCTCAGAGGCCAATGTGAGGCAAGCTCTATGCAATTTCTGGGAGCAAGGCAAATCCTTCCATCCCAGAAATGCACAGTGCAAGCCGGGCAAGGCAGGGTCCGAGCCAAGACAGCTTAGACCCGCCGACGGGCGATTGAAAGCAGTAAGGGACTGAATGCATGTGAGAAACTAGGTGCAGATATGAGTGAATGAACATGCATGCAATCAGTGGGTGCATGATTTAGTAAAACGGGAAAACAATGAAGTGTGTGAAGCGAGTTGCCGCAACGATGACTGTTAGTGCAAAAACAGTGTCATGCATGCGACAACAAGGAAATGCAATGGAAAACTTGAAACAATGCTTCTACAAGCTAACATGCGTTAAAACGACAGTAAGTGTTCAATGAAACCAAACAAACAACACTCACACAAACCGAAATACAAAAAGCGACAGAAAAGCAACAAAAGACATGAAAAGCGGACTTACCTAGAAAAAGTTGCAATAAGTGTGTCGAAGGTTCCTAGATGCGATGGGAATGCCAGAGCTCCAAGATCGAAGTGAAGAATGAGCTCTGAAGTGTCGAATAAATAGTTTTGACAAGATCGAGGCTTATGACGTGCATGTCACAATTCTAAGAAAAAACGACACTTGGCGGGAGGTTTCTAAAACAAATTTTGCATGTAACCAATAGCTGCTAAATATAGATCCCTAAAATCTAGGGATTCCTTTTGCTTTCTTAGGAAAAATCTACCCATGCATGCAAGGCAAGATTGCACAGTCCTGGAGGGAATTGGTCAACTTAGGAGCACATGCAACGACAACATGCCTTGGGATAACTTTTGCATAGTTTCTAGGCTGAGTGGCTCTGGCTGCCCCTCAAGCTTTGCGCAATTTTTGGACTAAAGCCAAGGCTGGCAGCCAAAATTGCACAAATTCTAAGAGCAAGCCTAGTGATGGGCTGCTCTGCGCAATTTTCAAGAGGAAGGAACCCTGCACGTTTTGCGCAATTTCGGAGAGCAGCTGGCTGCCTTGATGCTCTGCGCAATTCTGGAGAGCAAGGCTGGTTGCCCTCCAGTTTTGCACAATTCTCCAAGTTAACACAAGAATCAGTTGAAAACCAAGTCACGGGAAGTCAGCTTACAGGTGAAAGGAAAACAAGTTAGCGAACACAAGCTGATAAGCCAAAGAAACTCAACTGAAAGCATAAGTACATGGGTAGTGCAAAACATGTTGCTAAGGATGGTTGGCAACGAGGCTCCAAAATGAAGCTAAGGCAAAATTTTGGAGGGTGGTTGTAGCCGCTACAACATTGGCGACACACTGGTAGAACTCCAGCGCTCTGAATGGACCTTGTTTCGTGAAAAGCAAGTCTAACTCATCTAGAAGTATTGTTCGATTCTTTGATCATTGTGGTTTCCACACTAGCTTGAGTGAAAGATGTAGCACCTGCCATGCTCTTGATCAGTCAGCACACATCCCAAGCCAAGTCAACTTAGTTGTGTTGATTGGAGTGAGGGGTGTATTGGTGCACAAGTAATATAACTATCAGAGTTAAAGTTTCATCTTTGGTGTTGCTCCATTGCCAGCAGGCCTAGACAGTACCCTGACGGAGTCATGTAGGAACACAAGCATCGCTCCACTGCCAGCGAGCCTGGTTAGTACCCCAGCGGAGTTACTTGCATCACCTCTCTGCGCAGGAAGCCTTTCTCTTCTTTTGCCTTATTTATTTTTTCAATTTTTTCATATTTTCAATTTTTTTTCAAGAGCTGTGCCTAGGCACTTATTTATTTCAGAGGCGGAAGAGGGATCCCGACTTATTGAGAGCAGAAGAGGTTGTTCCTTCAGATAAGTATTTTATGTATACCTCTGACATACTTGTTAAGGTTTTCCCCCTCACCTTACTCTACTTGACTGAGCTGACAAGGGTTAACCCAAAACAACCGATTAGAGTAGGTTGGACTAGTTAGAGTGCAAGTGTTGTGTTTTCACCAAGATTCACTTCGAACATAACGTATTTTCCATTGGTGTATCATTGATTGAAGACAACAAATAACCAAGTGTTGGTAACTGTACAAGTCCTCTTGTACTTTACCCTACTTGTCTTAAGAGTCGCACCTGGCTTCATAAAGAGAGAGGACAACAAATAACCAAGTGTTGGTAACTGTACAAGTCCTCTTGTACTTTACCCTACTTGTCTTAAGAGTCGCACCTGGCTTCATGCGAAACTAATCTACGGACGTAAACAAGCAAACAAAGCAATGAAGCAAAGAGCAAAAACAAATGCGAAAGCAAAACAAGTAAGCAAAGTAGACAAGCAAGCAAACAAACAAACAAACAAACAAAGCAAACAAGACATAAAACAAACACTACTACTCCTAAGCTAACGGTGCATGGGTCTGATCATGTGAAGTGATATTTCCAATGCAGCCACTGGCGCATTGGTTGACCCCTAAGTAACCGGATTCGTCCTAAACCCCCCACGAGTCAGAATCCTACGAATTGGACGCGAATCGCTAGGAATTCGAATCCTAGAATGGGACATGACGTGTCCGTACGGGATTCATATGAACCCCATACGAATCCTGTACGGACACATTGTATCCCGATTTTGGGATTCGAATCTCCTAAAACTGCTTGCTATTGAGGCACACTTATGTCTATTTTTGCTTGTCAACCAAGTCTGACTTCTCCTTTAGATGATACCGACGTGCTGCAACAACACTTTGAGCTTAGTTGACTTCATAAGTTTTCATGTTTGATCTATCAAAGAACTCGGAGATGAAATTATTATGTCCACTTATAGAATTTCCAAACTCTAGAATCTGAGAAATACTAAGCATTTCTTAAGACAATAAAGTGAAGGAACAATAAGCAGTATTTGGTGAGATTTCCCTGGAGATATAGCATTGCCTTAAATCCAATAGTTTTGAAATAAGATGATACCAGCATAGCAGTTCAGATCATTGGAATCCTGTTCTAGAGATAAAATATTGTTTGCCATTGGCAGAACTGATGTTAGTCTTGCTGGGAATCATCTATTTGGAGCTTCCAAATATGGTATTAAGTGTGAAATATTTCTAGGTTCTATAAGCAGGCATTGTTGTGAGAGGTTAAAGATTTTAAGTAGTGAGGATAATAATTTTTCCTTATTGAAACTTGCTATGAAGTTTCCTAAAGGCAGAAGCCAAATTCTAGTGTAAAACTTATTGGCCTAAAAACTCAAGTAATAGGAGGAGGAGGATGCAGAGGAGAGCAGTAGTGACCATGATGATGAGGACATTGATGCTGATTCTGATGATGACTCTAAGGATTGATGACTACCTATTGCCTTGAAGCTTGTATACTTGTAGTTGTTTTATATTTTCTATTTCTATTTGCCATTGGCATTGCACCAGCACTACCTATGTAACACATTTTGATTTGATGACTTAATGAGAAAACTACGGCTATTAGTGTCTTTATCTTACTATCTTGTAGTTGTAAGTTGTCTTTCTTTTACGAATCATGATTTATGTGACCACTAACATGTATTTGAATTTTGTATGTACTATGCATGCTATAGATGAAGATCTATGTTTGAAATCAATGAATTTGTATCATTAATTAGAATTTGTGTAAGAAATATCTAATTTTTAATATATATATTTAATAAAATAAAATATAACGAATCCTACGTGTCTTGTTTCGGGGGTCAACTTGTCCGAATCCGACACTAGAATCCCCGTATCCTACAAATCCCGAATCCCTGTGTCAGGTGACTTAGGTTGACCCATGTTGGTGAAGGCATGGTTCGCGAAAAGGACAGTCAAGCGAACCAACAAACATGAAAGATATAACGATGAAGACCAACACACTCCGAGTTTAAACATGTCCACAGAAAAGAAAAGAGTGAAAGCACATGACAAGCACTCTGTGGACATAACATGGTGCTGCAACACACTGTGTGCAGATGATAAGCATGCACACTCTCTTGACTATGACAGATAAGAAAACATGAGAAAGAAAGACAACTTACGTCTTGCAAGTGTGCTCGCTATGTATGATTCCTCCGATGCATGAGCGATGGGATCATGTGATTCAGGGGGAGGAAGCGAAGTCTGTGTGTTGGATTGATCTTCAGTGCATATAGATGAGTGATGAGGAGCCTTGGGTGATTCAGCAATTTCTTGATCAGAAGTGAAACTAACCTCAAGACAACGAGGGCCTGACATAACCATTAGCTCGGGCTGAAGTGCCTCGGCATCCTGCGGGGTTTCGACTTCATCGAAAAATAGATAATCATAAACAAGTGGCTTTGAAAGATCAACAACGATTGAATCAACATTGTGATCGAATATAGGAGTAAAGAGATCACGACAGTTACTATTAGAAAATTCAATGAGTTCATTGGCATCCTCATGATCTGATGAATCATATAGAGGGGTAGATGAGAAGCAAGAATGTTCACCCTCTGCGGTTTCCGGAAGAAGTAGATGAAATGTCAAGTGGATTTTCCATGAAATATTTGTCCTCTTCGCTGTCAAATGATGGACTGACATTGGGTGTGTTTTGCAAATGATTGGAAGTAGATGCATCCGTGGATGGATTTACACAAGGAAAATCAGAGATAGTAGAATCACCAAAGATGTCAGGAAAAAGCGGAGGAGGCGCAGACAAAAGGAGGTCATCCTTCACGCGGGTTAAATGACATCGCAGGTTGATTGTGCAACATCAACTCCGTCAATAGCTTGATCCTCGTTCACAACAGGTGTGGAGTCTAGAACAGAAGAACACAAGACAGTACAGTCCGTAGGATCAGCAGAACGCGGAGATGGAGGTTGAGGTAACAAGTGCATATGACAACCCATGGGCTTCCCAACCAAATATGCACAAAAATTGAGAGTAGTGAGGGTGGGATGGTGTGAAAGCTGAACAGACTTGTGTGCATGCTCTCCGACATCACTCTGCGGGGGTGGAGCTGTTTGATGAGGGGAAGGTGGACAGTCACTTGGGACAGCAACTGTATCTGCTTGTGATTGCGCAGCTCCATCACCGAAGTATGGTGAGCGGGGTTTGAGCTTTTTCTTCCTTTGTGGACAAAGTGATTTGATAAAGGCATACTCATATCTGTCCCGAAGATATTGGAATTTCATCTGACTTTTCGGAGCTTGAAAAGAGAGTAGACGGAAGCGTTGCCAAAAATCCATTAGCGATTCATGTGGAGCCTTCCCGTCAAGGTAAAAAATGAGTATGAGAATCAATTTCTTATGTTCTAAATTTGTATTTATATATCCTAGGCCATTCTTTTTGTTCTTTTTAAGTATGAAATTCCAGGAGACTCTACATTGGGAACTCTGATAATTATGATTGTAAGATAAGCTGTAATTTAAATCTGTAAGTTAAATATTCTGGGTTATCAATTGGTTTTACAAGATAATTTTTGGTGCTGTATCGAACTCAGATTGAATACATTTTAGCCACTTGTGGACACTAATATGATTTTGCTCTTTTCAAATTTGTTTTGAAATCACAATTGTGATTTTTTTTTTTCAAATTTCCTTTCAGATTATCATTATTGTATTATGAAGTCACTAAGGCTAAGATTTTCAAATAAATTGTAAGCTTTTGCCATGCCTGAAAGTTTTCGCATCTCTCCATGGCATTCCAATTTGAAACTACTGCAGTATGGCAACTGCAGTAAGTTGCAAACTGGCCAAGAGTTACCATATGAAAAAATGTCATAATTAATATGACTCCTTGGTTTATTTATGCTACAATATGTGAAGGCCGTTGAGAAACTCATGAAAACTGACTGCTATAGTTAGGGAACTAAAGTGACCTATTTCAGATAAAGTCCCATCAAATAGGACACCATTATTCTACCTATATGGCAGACAACTGTCTATCTAACAATTAAAGAAAAATGAAAACAATACATTGAAGTTTACAACTATCTTGATGTATAGATTTATCAGGTTTTCAAAATTATCAGCTGTTGATATTGGATTCTAACTGTTTTCTATTTGTTTTCAGAACCAGTTTTTAATGTGTGCTACATATTAAAGATTTGCTTTTATATATTTCTGATTTCAATCCAAACTGTCTTATTCTCCTTTTCAGTTGACAGTAGATGCTAACACACAGCCTGTGTGGGTTGAAACCGGACCATCGTTCCCATCAACTTCAAGCATAGATAATTCAGATGAAGACTCAAATAGGAACGTGCGTTTGAGATCTGGAATTCCATCAGCAGATGGCACGTAAGCAAAATTTGCATTAGAATTGGTCTTTCATAAAGGGATATGAAAATGGGGACAAAGTGAAATCCAATTGGAAGATGTTATAGAATATATAATACGGTGTTGGGTGTAAGAAAGAATGAAAGAAAGAATTTGTTTACTTGGAAAGCAAGGAAAATAAGGAATTATAATCTAAGAACTTGCGTGGAAATTTTGATGATCTGTATTATAATCATCCAACCAAGTGCATCTTTTCTGTGTTTTGTTGTCAGGTTATTATACTTTGCAACAGAGGATGGATCACTTGTAGAGCTCTCAGAATTGCATCCTGTTAAGTAAGACATCATCTTTACATCTTGTCCCGGTGCTTCATTTTATCTTATTCAGTTGTTATTTCTTGTTAGAGAAGGCTGTATCTATGTACATGTTTTGTCACCAGATAGAATCCTGTTTACGAAAAAAATGAAATTTTGCATTTAGGTAGGGAACTTTTTATGATTATTCTGCAAGTCCTTAAAAAAGACATTGGCTTTAAATATTAAATAACCATATAAAAATAATAATCTTTCAGTGATGTCGTGTATATATCATGCAATTTTATTTTTTGAAATTGGTAACATTTGAGTTTTTTACTAGGTGGATAAACCATGGTCGACCTCGTGGTGGTGATGTTGCAGCTATTGTTGATGCTGGGACCTTGAGATCAGAGGTAATATTTACTGTGAGGTATGGATAATAGCCTTTTCAAATAGTGTTTATCTCAAAGTAATTTGCATCTTCATCTTTTTTCATGATGAATTATATACAGATTTTTTGTTGGTCTGTATTTGTCTTCAACATCTTAGGAAGTGGATCAGGGCTGTAAAAATATTCTGGATGTAACGATTTGAAAACATTGTCATTTCCAAAATGTTCAAGATTTCATTCCAAAACACTAAAAAGAGAATAGCTTTTTATTGACTAACAGAAGAAAATTAATTTGTTGATTATGATTGTCGCAATAGAATGCCAAGCAGCTTTTGACAGCTTTAAGTTCTGCCTGTATGTGGGTTTTTGAGTAATAATCTCCTGTATCCAACCTATATTGAACATTGAGAGGAGTGCAGGTTTTAAAATCCCACAAACATTCATTCAATCTGTGAGCATATCGATGTGAAACTACCATCTCTTAAACCTATATGAAAGGATTAGGAAGCAACTTTCCAATATCCCAGCAATTCAATTTGAGGATTGTATATAGAATGCAAGGTTACTTGGGAGCGGGAGCGGGAGCAGGAGCAGGAGCGACATTTTCAGAAGCTCCCGGTTCGGGATCGAATCGGGGAGCGAATTTTTATATAATATATAATTTTATATATTTTGATGCATGTCAACAAAAGCATGTAGAATGATGAATTAGATATAAAAAGCATAAAAAGATAGATTGAACCTGTTGTCGCACAAAGTGTCTAGGCACCGCTACAAGGCTCAGAGTAAGGGCTGTCACTCTTATCCTTACTCACTCCGTTTAGACTCTCTTAGACAAGTCAAGGGGGGATAGTTCCTAAGGTGAATGAATGAAGATAGCCTGTGGAACACAGGCTCTAGGAGACTTAAAGATGAGTTCCACAGGCTCTAGGAGACTTAAAGATGAACAACTTGATGAATGTAAACGAGTTTTGGTTAACTGAAATGGATAGATCTAATAAAATAAGACACAACCAGATAAATGTAATTTTAGACCAGTGCCTTTATATTCAATTAACCATAAACTAGATAAAAGCAAGTTATCCAAAGCATTTGTAAATGTGACGAAAGTGACAATCATGAACTATTAAATGTAAATGCCCAAAACTTTATCATGCAATATATTCTAAATACCGTGAAGAATTCACTGCTAAGCAATGATTCTAGATTTAAAATGATTTTTTCAATAACCCAGATCTAGAATTTAACTTTCTCCTATAGTCAATTTTTAGATATGATTCTAAAACATTAATCGCACTTGACAATAGAGAAATTACTGCCACAAAATTAAAATTTTACACTTAACACACAAAAAGACACCAAGGAACTTTAGATTAGAAATTAATTATCCCTTGGGTAAATTTTTAATGTGCTAAGCTTATGAAGCAAAGTTTAATGCGGCAAATGTTTAATTAAATTTTTTTAATGTGACCAAAGTTAAAAGACCTTAATTAAATTTAAATTTTTAATGGGCCGTAGGCCACATAAAAATAAAAATGTGAAAACTTAGGTCCTCTTTTGATTTAATTCCTTAGTAATCTCACAAAAATGTTTTTTTTTTTTTTTAATGTTTTTCAAATGAAATAAAAAATGAAAATTAAAAAATTAAAACACAACTCTAAGTCATACGTAAAAATAAAAATGAAAAAATGTAAAAAAATAAAATAAAATCAAAGAAATAAAACAAATTGAAAAGTAAAACAAATGAAAGCGAATTTTATTTTTGAAACAAACCTAGACCTAACTTATACATATGAAACCAAAAAGAAAAATCGAATTTGTGTGTGCAGGCATGGCGGACGACAAGGTAATGGAGCTTGAGGAGAAGGGAGGAGGAGCTACGGTGATGGAGTTGCAGTGGGAGGAGTTGTGAGATGGAATGTTGTAGGTCGATGGAGGGTGAACACACGGGGGGATTCGAAGGAGGGAGTCACAGGTATAGAGTCTCATGAGTAGTGTGGTTTATGCAGGCAGAACGAGCAGATTCGGAGGAGATGAGGGAACATGAGAGGGAAAAGAGCAGATCGAAAGGTAGCTTTTTGCAGGCAAGGAGAGGCACGAGGATGAGGACAGGAGCAGAAGCGAAAGGCAGTAGCCAAAAAAAACTCGACGAGAAGCTTCAAGGCTGCGGGTTTGCAGCGATGAGGAGAAGGGGGATGGGAAACTCGGGTTTGAACGCTAGTTTGCAGGAGAAAGGGCTGCTGCGGATTTTATAGGGGACAAAGCAAAGGTAGCGTTAGAAGGCCACAGGGATAGTAGGGAGCATTTGGAAGTCGATTTGTAGGTGCAACAGATAAAGGATGGCAGAGGATGGAGGAATAGAGGGTTTTTTAAAAGAAAATTGAAATTTACAGCAGATCGAAAACCCCAGGCAGTAAATTCTTTTTCAAAATTTTCCAGACAAAGAAAAACGCAGCCAAAAGCTGGTAGCTCAAACCCTTAAAAAATTTCTCAGAAATTTGGGATTAAAGTGATATTCTTCTGCTTCAGATTTATCCTTGAAACACTCATAAAAATCTCCAGATTTGAATTTTAAAACCCTCGGACTGTAAAAATTTCTAAATGTCCTTGCAAGATGATATTGAAGCTATATCTTACCTTCCAGGGCCTAGATTTGGTTTTAAACAAAATTTCTCCTCTAGATTTGTACCTGCAATGACAAAAACGAAACACTCAGAAACGATATATACAATGATGAAATTAAAAACCCCAAAAACTTAGTTAAATAATTACAATAATTATAAGTTGAAAACTCTAAGTAGCCAGATCTATCATTATGCCACACAAAAATTAAAAGTTTTTTTAAATTTTAAAAGGAGGTGCCAACTTGAAACCCTTAGTGCATCATAAACAAAAATCTTATGATAAGCCCAGAGATAATTTAGCTGGGCTCTTTAGAAAATACGGATTGGGAGTTGGCTGGTTCAACTAAAAACTTTCCCTAATGCCCGAGGATCTAAATCAAGATTTCCCTGCAAAACTCAATCCAACCATAAAAAATAGAGCGATAAAATAATAATAAAATTCAAAAAAATAGAGATACCTACTATTACATTCAAAATTTAAATTATTATTCAAACCCTAATGATTGAGTAAGATACTTGTACTCAAATCACTCTTTAGAAGCTATTATCAATGGCTTTTAGAAAAAATTATGCATGAAAATAAAACATCTTACAGTCTTTCCATGAAGAGTAACACTAGCAAAGTTTAACCCCAAAGTCTTTCTTTATTATCCAGAAAAAAGATTACACCAGAGCTTCTTGCTAAGCACACGACTCCAAGATCAGATAGATCGACTGACAAATGACCTCCTATTTAAAGAAAAATCCTCCAACGGCTAATTCAAGTGATCTTCGTTAAAGTAATTTCGATCATTGATGAAGATCAAAGTTTCTTTTAATCTCATCCATCGAAATATTTAATTTTTTGAGGAAATTTGAAATTTTCATTTAAATTCATTTTAATTAACTCAAAAATATAATTTTTGAGTTAATTTCCCAAAAAATTTGATTATGGCTTAACTCCCAGGGATCAAAGGTTTAAATTTATTAAAATAATTAATTTACCTTACTCCCAGGACTATAATTTAATCTTTTAGGATCGATGAATTTTGCCTTTGGAGAATTTAAATTTACCTAGGACTTAGAATTAATTAAATTTCCGGCTTAGGATTTTAATTAAATTTTGGCTAGAAAATTTAATTAATTAACCTACGAGGGGATAAATTATTTTTCCACCCGTCGGGACACTTTACATCATGATTTTCATATGTTTTACATCATAAGGGGGAAAACCCATTTGTAAAAGACCCTCATAGACTACCCATTTCTGCGACACAAATATAATCCAACAAACCAAGCAATTTGTAATAAAATAACCTAACCAAATAGTTAGGATTATTCCCAAATCACTTTTACATAGACTCGATCTAGAACACTAGGATTCGCCTAAGATCATGGTGACAAAATCCATTCCAACTTTGGGGTAAGTCTAGAGGGGAAAACTCTGTCGACCATTTGAGAATGGATTAGTGAGACAAAAAACCTCCTAGAATGGAGATCATCATTAGAAAGGTAGGTTTACCTAGGTTTTTACATACATGACATGGTTTTGCTAAGATTATTTACATCATATACATGCAGAATGGGTTTACATTATAACATGATGATCAGGCTGATGATGATAACTGGACGACACAAACACATTGATCAGGCGATATCCCTTTTGCAAAAAAGGGGGTGTACTGCTATGGGATCATTGACATGGAGTCGTCAACAGAACCATATAACATCAATCATCTAGAAGTTATAATCTTCATCAACCACGTCCACAAGTTAGTAACATACAACATATTGAGTCTCATGATTCATCAATCATAAAGTTTCAAGCTTTCAAAATTCAATATATAACATTTATCATCATTGAACACCAAAGTTGTACTTGTAAGCTAAGTGTAACCATTACAACAAAGAATATCTAACATGAAATGAAATGTTATAAAATGAAATGAAATGAAACAACTTTCAACTTTCACGAAGCAACATATTTATAATTCATTACCAATGAGTTATAATTGCCAACTTCAAATTAAAACTGTCATATATTGTTTACAAAAAATATCATAATAAATATGAAAGAGTCAACAATTATAAAAAGTACTAGAAACTAGAAAAGACAAGTAGATCTATTATAGCTAATGCTTGGGCCTCTTGCCGTCACGAGAAATGTCCAATTTTTGAGTCTTGTTGTAAAATTAGGATCTTTGTCATTAATATCACCCTTTAAGCATTAACGTAAGATAGAAAAAGCATAGTATGTCAAGTCAAGAATTTGTTTGAGTGATGGGTACATTTTTAGTAGGGTCATGATAGAGGAGTTCGACAACCAATGTCACTAACATCAAGGTACATAGAGGGATTGGTGCTCTTGATTAGATATGAGTTCCATACCCTAATACATGACAAAATCCAATGGAAACATTGCAATCCCCCCAATCCTGAAATCTTGAAAAACTGATAAGTCTGCTCGATTTTGAATGACATCTAAAATTCTACTTTCTCCATATGAAATCCAATGAGGTTGGAACCATTCTCAAACATCCTAAGTCATTTCATGGTAATGTTAAAAATTTAAGTAAAATTGACATTCTCCTTAATCTTCATTAAGGAGAATGTCACTTTTACTTTAAGAATTTAATATTACCATGAATCACATATCAATACTAGGGCTATAGGCTTGATCATTAGGTTGTCCCACTCAAAAACTATTTATTTCTTTGAAAAAATTGCATTTGGAATGTTACTGCAATTTTTTTTGCAAAAAAGGCTAGGGAGCGAAAATTTCGCTCTTGGAATCACTCCCAAAGGGAGTGCGCTTTGGGAGTGGTTCGAGGGTGTTGAAGAATCTAGGGCAATTAGGTGTAATATGATTCTTCTTGACTTCATAACAATTTGTGAAGCATTTTTACAATTATCTTAGCTTAATTGCAATTTTGTTTTTGCAAAAACGGCTAGGGAGCGAAAATTTCGCTCCCGGGGTCGCTCCCGAAGGGAGTGTGCTTCAGGAGCGGGTTCGAGGGTGTTGAAGAATCTAGGGCAATTAGGTGTAATATGATTCTTCTTGACTTGATAACAATTTGTGAAGCACTTTAACAATTATCTTAGCTTAATCTTCTTCTTATTATTAATGAGTGTGTTTCATCAAACTGCTACCAAAACCATAAAGTCAAGAACACAGATGTCGGCTCTTTGCTAGGGCCAAAACGTCTCTCTTAGAGAGGAAAACCCTTTGGTAAGTTTCTCTTATTGAAGCTTCTCATTTTGATCAATGCCAAACCCTAGACCCTTGACTAGAAGATCCTCCAAGCACAAGTCAAGTCGTTCCTTTTCTCTGCACTATTTTTCCCAGCACTTTGTTCACCTTCTTTCGGCACTTCATTCCCTGGCACTTCATCCTTCTTTAGTGTGACAACATTGCAGACCTAATTCTCGTACATGTGAGAGGCACCTTAGAGAGTTAGGGTCCTTTTCCTTCGCTAGAGAGATAGGCTTCTTTGCTTGACATGGGAGGCCTTTTAGGCCTGGTTTCAAACCCAATCAACACTAGTTTATGGACTGTTTGTCCCTGCTGTCATACCCGCAAACTTGACCACCCTTTCTTCGCACATGTGACTATTTCTAGCCCTAGAAACAATCCTTTTCACTTCAGATTTTTGTCCTCCTTCCTTCGCTGCCCTAGGAGACCTCTTCTTTGTCCTTTATTACAATTTCTCTAGCCTTTTCTCTTCGCAGATTTCAGAGCTGCTTGATTGACGTTGTAATAGAGTGGACAATCTCTATTTATAGAGGATTGTCCCTCCTTTTAGGCCGACTTGTAGACTTTTTGCAGGCCAACTTGTTATGCTTACCTCAGATGGTTTCTTTGGTGGTGTCACATGCTTGAAGGAGACTCTTTGATGGTGCCTTTGCATAGGAGGGGACTTGACTTTGCTTGGAGGTGACTTCTTTGACTCTTATACACAATGTAACATACCCTTAAAGTCTTTACATAATTCTTTTGACCTTTTGATTTACTTATAACACTTTAACATGTGCTAGACCTACTTCAATGAGCAAGAAACTCATTGACATATATTATAAAAATAATATTTCTTTTCTTGAATAAATACAAATATCAAAAGTACATTTATGAAGATCGAACCTAGTTACATTTCCTTCAACAGAGGGGGGGGGGGGAGGAGCCGCTCCCCCGCAACCCTGATCGAATGTCTCAGTAACTTCTTCTTGAGTTCTTTCAGGACCATAGCTGGTGCAGGTTATATTATTTCTCATTTCTTTGTATGATTTATTAGCAACCACTTGGTGGTTAATCCCTTGTTTTTTCATGAGGATCTACTTTTGAAATTGTCAACGGATAAGTTAAAGCTTTCAAATATGACAAATGTTGTTAGCTTGTTAGGATAGAGACTTATCCATTGGACTTAGGTTGTTAGGATGCTTTTTGAAACAAAATACATTGGAATTGTGATTCTAAAATAGAGACCTGGTTACATTTTTTATGGAAAAAATATGGTCAAAAGTCTTATATGTTGGTCAAAGTTGTCATTGATGTCAATGTGGCATTGTTGAAGATGGATAATACCCTAATAATGTCTTAATCCTAATTGCTTAAAGCCCTAATCTAGCTTTGGTTGAATGATGAAACCATATCCTACAAGAAGCAATAAAAATGGTTCCCTAAGTATGATTAATAAAAACCCTAACTCTATCAAACCCTAGTCCTTATTAAGAAAACATAATTTCTTGTTCCTTGTTCCTTATTAACTCTAGTCTCCTAGTTTCCCTAACCCTAGTCCTTGTTTCCTACAAAAGCAATTAAATCCTATAAACAAATTCCCTAATTTTTTATACAACCTATTCCTATTTCTATAACAAAAAACCCTTATCCTATTCCTATTATACTAACCATCCTATTAAAATAATCCTACCCAACAACAAGCCCATCCTATTAAAATAGTGACAAGCCCTAACTATCTTATTGAAATCTCCCCAAACAAAATTAAAAATCATCACTGCATAAGTCGGCTTCAACAACTATAACTCGGCCTCTCCACAAGGTGACATCTACACTCATCGAATCCGTATAAAAGCAAAATGATTCAACTCGTTTGAAGACAAGTATCTTGGTCAATCAACATAAGAAGTAAATATCAAATTTCACATCTCGTGAACTTGAAGAAGACGATCAAGAAGAATACAAAGGGACTTGATCGCAGATTTTGTGGGAGATTCTTGGAGATTTTGTGCATCTTTTGGTAATTAAAAATTGCAGAGACCTAAGGATTTCACAACTCGTGAACCTAAGGGATTAAGGAAAATACAAACTGGGAGTGTAAAACCTTTGTAGCATCGAATCATTTGGACAACAGTAGCCTTGGATTTTTGGACAGTAGCAACTTCAAAACTTGTGAAAAGTAGCATATCAAAACTTGTGGACAGAATCCCAAAGAGCTTGATCCCGTAGTTCTGTAATTTCGGCCTTGTTGCAGACCACGAAGTTGCAGGAGCTTGGACTAATAATTATCAAGACTACTGCGTTCTTTAGCCCTATGAAAAACCTATTGCAGGCTTTAGATTTCGGGCCTGAAATCGACCTAAGGAAGGAGTCTTTACTACTGTAGAATTCGCCTTTGTATCTCTGTCCAATGCTCGACCTCCTATAGGTGAATCATACCTGTAAGAAGCAGTTCCATCTCACTCTTTATGACTTGTGGTGAAGGCATATTTAGCTCTCAACCATCTCAGACCTATAAAGAAGATGAAAACCTGACCTTTGTGGCATGTGGAAGGAGCATGCTTGTCACAAACTTCTTAGACCTGTAGAAAACGCAATTCGAATCAGTCCTTACAAACTTGTGACAAGCACATTCAACCAATGGACTTTTGAAGAGTTGGAAGAAGTCATCATGTATTACATTCCTTGAAAAATTATGATTGATTGCAACTTCATATTGACATTAATTGTGGAGGTTGGAGCCTCATATTAATTGTGGAAGTTGGAGCCTCATGTTGACATTAATTAAGATTGGAGAGAAGCTTATTGTAGCAACATTGAAGTCATTTGGATAGCAGTGTGAAGCAATATTTGGATTCTTTGAAGTGATTCAAGAGTAATTAGGTTGGAGCCTCTTTGATACCTGCTTGAAGCTTGGATTCTTGAGGATATTCTTGAACATACTTTGGAGAGTCATCCAGAAGCTCACATACCTTGGAGAGTATCTTGAGACAAGCATTGTTAAAGACCTATTGAAGACTCATGTGAAGCTGATCTTGGAGGCGTTAGTAGAGACCTTTGATGCATGATTGAAGCCCTCATGGAGTAACCTTGAAGGAAGTTGCTTAGGCATCATGAAGAGTTGTAAAGACACGTTTTGTGGTTGATAAAGTTGTCATTGATGAGCTAAGTGAGGGCATTTGTTGAAGGCTACTTGGAAGATATTGTCAATGCTTGTTGCAAAAGTTTTAGGAGGACTTGAAGAACCCTTCAACCTACGTTGAAGAGTTGAAGCAGATTGAGAGGGTTGGTGCCCTAGAGGATAAGAGTCCTCAAAAAGATAAGGTTGTAGCCTTGTTGAAGATTGGGGTGGAGTCCTAGAGGTTGGAGCCTCATGAAGTCCAAGTTGGTGCTTGGAAAAGTACAGGTTGAAGCCTGGTGGATTGAAAGATTGGTGTCTTCATCTAGGGTTGGAGCCCTAAACATTATTGTACTTGATTTATTGTAAAGAAGAGGATTGGAGTCCTCATTATTTTTGATTAATAAAATTATTTATTCTATATTTTTCATTTTGTGTTTTGTTTATGAGTGATCTAAACTTGTAAAGTAACAATTGTAAAAGAATACTGATTCAGCCCCCCCAATATTTCCAACAATTGGTATTAGAGCCAGTACACAAATGGAAAAATGAAGGAAGAAGGCCTCCAAATTCTCTAAAGATATTTCATCTTCAGTCAAGAAATCAAAAGACAATCAGATGTGCAAAGCCCCCATGTTCAATGGAAACTTTGATATATGGAAGGCAAGAATGGAGAATTTCTTAATGGCCCAAGGTTTTGACCTTTGGGAATTAGTGGTTACTGAAAGCACAATGGATGAAGAGTCCAAGGAATATAATGCAATAGCCATAAAAGTATTCTTGAGTGGCCTACCAAATCCTATAAGTGTTAAATGGATAAATGTTCTTCAACAAAAAAAACTTTGGGAAAATCTTCAAGATCTTCATTCAAAAGGACTTTTGCTCGTGACCTCAAATATAGAAGATGGTGGGCAAGAACACAAAGTTAATCAAGAGTCAAAGGAGGTAGATAAAGACACCAAGGAAGACCTAGAAGATGAAGAAAATGAAGAAGATCTCAAGGCAAAACTTGAAGTTTCTCTAGAAGAAATAAGTAGATTGAATAAGGGAAATGAGGAACTCAAAAAACAGGTACAATATGTTGATCATGGCCTTGAAAAAACAAAGAAGGAAGTTATTCTTTTAAAGCATGAAGTACAAGAAAAAGATGAGGATCTCACCAAGCTTAAGGAGGAATTGCATTAGTTTGAGAAACGATATAGTGAAGAAGTCATCCCTATGACAAGTCTATTGGAAGAAGCAAAAAGAAGGGAAGATAATTTGTCAAATCATCTTGGACAAAGACTTGAGGACTTGAGCAAATTTGAAACAGAAATTGGTCAATATAAGAAAGAAGTCTCCTCCCTTAAAGCTCAACTAGAAGAAGCAAAGAAACAAGCACAAGGAGCTGAAAAAGTGATGGAAGGTTTGGCCCTCCTGGAAGGACAAGTTGATGAAGAAGAGAAGGAAAGAAATTCCATGGCATGCCAACTAGAAAAAAGGATGAAGAGATCTCCAAATTAAAATCTTATGTTACCTCTCTCAAGGCTCAATCATGTGAAGCAACAAGAATGAAGGAAGAAATGAAGAACCATCTAGCAAAGAAGGATGAAGAATGCAAGAAGATGGAAGAAGAAATTGATATCCTAAGGAAATAAGTTGATCAATTGAAAAAGAGTCTAAAGAGCTCTCAAACCCTAGATGGCATCCTAAGTCATCAAAGATCCCCTAGATAAATCAGGTCTTGGTTATGCAGGTGAATCCTCAAGCAAAAATGATGCAAACCCTAATGCATCAAACAACAAGGATGTGGAGAAGCTTGGAAGAAATGTTGATGCCCCCAGTTCTAGCAAAAGCAAGGAGATTAATCAAGATAACATTGGAAGAAACCCTACTTCTAGAAGGTGTGCAAAAGGTGTCAAGTATGCAAGAGGCAATGGATATAATCAAAGGATCACAAGGCAAAAAGTCTTCAAAAGTACATCAAGACAGGCTCCATTCTTCAAGTACCAAAGTATATTTTTTGGTTATTGCTATTCTTGTACAAATTTTAGGCACATGGCAAAGGATCGCAGGGCATACAATAAGGACAAAAATAATGGTCCCCGTCAACCTCCTAAAAGAAACTTTGCAAGAAGTTATGCCTCCTTACTAATGAACAAGATGGAATGCTTCAAATGTCATAATATTGGTCATATAGTTAGTGATTGTAACTTGATTCGGGTTCCTAAACAAGCTAAAACCATGACAATGAAACATGAAAGGAGAGTTACACAAGTTTGGAAAACAAAGGAAACTAAATCACAAGGAGACAATGTGGGAAGTGTGTTGGACACTCAAGGCGTCAACTCATGTTGTTGATCCAATGAATGCATCATTGACAGATATGATATTCCAAGTTTTGATGATGAGATTCTGCCAATGCATACTATGAGGGGGAGCTTGTGACTATTTGACCATTCTTGCAAGATGCATCCTTGATGATCCTTGGAAAACCCTTGATGATCATTCTATGAGACACACATATATCTCCTAATGAATCACCTCTAAGAAATTTTGCAAAAAATCTAGTTTGGCAAGTTGGTTTCTCTTGCAAAAAGGCATCATCTATTTCATTCCTTTTCGTATGGCATGCAAAGCTTAGGGGGTGCAAGTCCATTGAAAAACATGACCCTTTGTCCCCACTACACATCTGATGGACCATTGTTGAAGATGGCTTCCACTTGATCACAAGGCAACAATCTTTTTTGTTCCATAAGTAAAAAGGGAGAGCATGAGAAGTTTATGCAGGCAAGGGGAGCTGGTTGATCACATGAAGAAATGCAAACTAAGACATCTCTTGTACTACATTGCTAGAAGAAGGAAAGCATGACGAGAGGACAAGAAGAAGCATCATAGGGGGAGCACTTGATGGAAAAAGGCGAAAAAGGCATTGTCAGGACACCCCATTTGCCATTGATGTCAAAGGGGGGAGAGAATGTTGAAAGGGCAAGAATATTTCCATCAATGACAAAGCAGAAGATTGTTGGTCAAAGTCGTCATTGATGTCAATATGGCATTGTTGAAGATGGCTAAAACCCTAATAATATCCTAACCCTAATTGCTTGAAAGCCCTAATCTAGCTTTGGTTGAATGATGAAACCCTAGCCTATAAGAAGCCCTAAAAATGATGCCCTAAGTATGATTAATAAAAACCCTAACTCTATCAAACCCTAGTCCTTATTAAGAAACCATAATTTATTGTTCCTTGTTCCTTATTAACTCTAGTCTCCTAGTTTCCCTAACCCTAGTCCTTGTTTCCTACAAAAGCAATTAAATCCTATAAAAAAATTCCCTAATTTATTTACTACAACATATTCCTATTTCTATAATAAAAAACCCTTATCCTAATCCTATTATACTAACTATCCTATTAAACTACTCCTATCCAACAATAAGCCCATCCTATTAAATTAGTGACAAGCCCTTATTGAAATCTCTCGAAACAAAATTAAAAATCATCACTACATAAGTCAGCTTCAACAACTACAGGTCGACCTCTCCACAAGGTGACATCTCCACTCATTGAATCCATGTAAAATCAAAGTGATTCAACTCATTTTAAGACAAGTATCTCGGTCAATCAACAAAAGAAGTAAAAATCAAATTTCACATCTCATGAACCTGAAGAAGAAGATCAAGAAGAATACAAAGGGACTTGATTGCAGATTCTGTTGGAGATTCTTGGTGATTTTGTGCATATTTTAGACCTTTTGGTAATTAAAAATTGCAGAGACCTAAGGATTTCGCAACTCGTGAACCTAAGGGATTAAGGAAAATACAAATCAGGAGTGTAGAACCTTTGTAGCATTGAATCATTTGGACAACAATAGTCTCGGATTTTCTGATAGTAGCAACTTCAGAACTTGTGAAAAGTAGCATATAAAAACTTGTGGACAGAATCCCAGAGAGCTCAATTATGTAGCTCCGTAATTTCGACCTTGTTTGCAGACCACAAAGTTGCAGGAGCTCAGACTTATAATTATCAAGACTACTATGTTCTTTGGTCCTGTGGAAAACCTATTGCAGACTTAAGATTTCGGGCTTGAAATCGACCTTAAGGAAGGAGTCTTTATTGCTGTAGAATTCGCCTTTGTATCTCTATCCAATGCTCGGCCTCCTGTAGGTGAATCAGACCTGTAAGAAACAGTTCAAGATCGCTCTCTGTGACTTGTGATGAAGGCATATTTAGCTCAGTCATCTCAGACCTATAACGACCTTTGTGACTTGTGGAAGTAGCATGTTTGTCACAAAATTCTTGGACTTGTAGCAAACACAATTCGAATCAATCATTACAAACCTGTGACAAGCACATTCAACCTATGGATTTTTGAAGAGCTGGAAGAAGTCATTAGGCATTACATTCCTTGAATAATTTTTATTGATTGCAGCTTCATATTGACATTGATTGTGCAGGTTGGAGCCTCATATTAATTGTGGAAGTTGGAGCCTCATATTGACATTATTTAAGATTGAAGAGAAGCTTATTGTAGCAACATTGAAGTCATTTGGATAGCAGTGTGAAGTAGTAATTGAATTCTTTGAAGTGATTTAAGAGAAACCAGGTTGGAGCCTCTTTGAGACCTGCTTGAAGCCTAGATTCTTGAGGATATTATTGAACATACTTTGGAGAGTCATCTAGAAGCTCCTTGGAGAGTATCTTTAGACAAGCACTATTGAAGACCTATTAAAGACTCTTGTGAAGCTGATCTTAGAGGCGTTAGTAGAGACCTTTGATGCATGATTGAAGCCCTCATGGGGTAACCTTGAAGGAAGTTGCTTGGGTATCATGAAGAGTTGTGAAGACATGTTTTGTGGTTGATAAAGTTGTCATTGATGAGCTAAGCGAGGGCATTTGTTGAAGGATAATTTGAAGTTATTATCAAGGCTTGTTGCAGAAGTTTTAGGAGGACTTGAAGAACCATTCAACCTACATTAAAGAGCTAAAGCAAATTGAGAGGGTTGGTGCCCTAGAGGATAGGTTTCCTAAAAAAGATCAGGTTGGATCTTGTGCCAGAAAAGAGGGTTGGTGCCTTAGAGGATAGGAATCCTCAAGAAGATAAGGTTGGAGCCTTGTTGAAGATAGGGGTGGATCCCTAGAGGTTGGAGTCTTGTGAAGTCCAAGTTCGTGCTTGGCAAAGTAGAGGTTGAAGCCTGGTCGATTGAAAGATTGGTGTCTTCATCTAGGGTTGGAGCCATAAACATTATTGTACATGATTTATTGTAAAGAAGAGTCCTCGTTATTTTTTATTAGTAAAATTATTTATTCTATATTGTTCATTTTGCGTTCTGTTTGTGAGTGATCTAAACTAGTAAAGTAACAATTGTAAAAGAAATTTTGATTCACCCCCCCTCGGCCCAGTATTTCTAACATTATAAAAGTGGACACTTGATCAATATAAAATCGTAGGTAGAATATTCCTCCATGGGGTCTCCTAAATCTGCATTGGATCCTTGGTTTAGTGGATTTGATTTGTTCATCCCCTAGTTCCAGGGTTCTACAACAGAACCATTCCTTATTGCAAGAGATAAATCCCTCAACATAGGAGGTGGTTACTCTGGTAGGAAACACCTCCTATGGATACATACTCATGCATACACCACTTCCTATGGATATATGCTCATGCATACACCTGAGTGTATACCAATTATAATATCCTTGATTTTGTGAGTGTGGAGGTTAGTAAGGAGTTTTCCCAAATTTTGATGATATTAATAAAAAGGGGAAAATATTATTTTATTAGAAAAGGGAGGCAAATATTATTTTATTAGGAAGGTTAAAAAATATTATTTTATTAGAAAAGGGGCAACAAATATTATTTTATTAGAAAAGGGGCAACAAATATTATTTTATTAAAAAAGGGCGACAAAAGGTCACTTAGTGGAAAGTGGCCCCTACCAATAAAATAATATTAAAAAGGAGTCTCGAAGCTTGGGGAGAACTCACTGACATTTTATAAAAGGAGGTTGGGGACCATTTGTTATTCATTCTATCTAATCAACTCTCATTGTTATTGAAGAGAAGCTTAAGTGAGTTTCAGATTGAGGGTTTCAAGCGAAATCCTCACCCTAGTTTCGATGGATCTCATTGTCACCCTAGCTAGTTCCTCTCCAATTTCGGTGGATGATTTTTGCCACCCTAGTTGGATTAATTTCTAGAGATTATTGAAGATCTAATTGTTTCTACTTTGCAGGCCATTTCTAGCACCTTGGTCATTTTGTAGGGGTTTGAAGTTATATTTTTTTAGGGTTGAATTTGCAAAATGATGTAGGTTTTAACCTTGTAAAAAAATTACCTGCAAACGAATTCTTCAAATAGAAAAATAAACAATGGCGAGAACAAAAAACAAATATACATATAGTTTCCCCTAGATCCCAAAACTAGGACTACCAGATTGATTTTTCATTATATTCCTTTTAATGTTACAATACATATATATATATTTGTCTGGTCAAGGGAACTACAATTAATGTTCTAATCTAGGGTTAATGGATTGGGGTTTATTGAATGCTTCAACATGTATATATATATAATATATATATATATATATATATATACATGTTGAAGCATTCATAAACCCCAATCCATTAACCCTAGATTAGAACATAATTGTAGTTCCCTTGACCAGACCTACAAAATACCATGGGAAGAAAATAATCATGCCTAAAACCATATGCAAAACCCATGCAAAAAACCATGGGTAGGTCTGCTCGCCATCTTTGGGTCCACCACACTATTATTGGGTTCGCATAATTTTTTTTTCCCAGGGCACTGCCCTAGACCCCATTCAGGGGTCTACTGCCCCCAACAAGGGGGGCCATCGCCCGATGCAACTTACAACACTTGCTTCTAGTCATGGAAAGAATATACATATACCCAACAAGGGTGAGGATGAATTTCCTCAAATCTGAAGCAAAGCAAGGTGTTTTAAATTATTCCTTATTCAAATTGAGCCATTAAGGAAAGGGATGCCGAATTTCCCTTTCAACAATTGGGTCTAGTTTCCACAAGGTCCAGTCAGTTAAATCCTTAGAAGCCAAGTTGATTATCTTATCCCATTAGCTCAGATCAAGGGTTAATTTGCAGAAGTATTTCCAGAATTCTTTGTGCCAAAGAAGGGGTATATTTTCCTTTGAAGAGAGACCAAGTTTTCCTTCTCAATCTTGCTTCCCTAGTTCTCTTCAGACTACAAAAATTCTTGTCAACAGAAGGATGAGTTAACTGGTGTCTTGGGGCTGAATTTTCACTATTATTGTTGAGCTGGAATATATTGCAGAAAGGGTCGATTTTCTCATCACAATAGGAATCGAGTCTTCTTGGCTTGTTGAACAAGTTTGTGGCTGAGTTTAGAATCGAGTTGCCTTTTTGCTTGAACTGCATGTGACCATCATTATTGTTGTGCGTGTAGTTTACTGTGGAGGTCGAGTTCTAAAGCTATCTGTGAGCAGTGTATTCCTCTTCCAATCATCCCTTAGTTTTATTCATTGGCTTGGCACATTCTGCAACTATGTCTTGTATATTGTGAATGGGAAGGATGTGTTTCCTTTCTCTAACACTTGATATGACTTGCGGAAGGAATTCCAAACATTATATAAGACTCCTAGATCACTACTACAACTCTAATGAAGCTTGTATCTGTGGGGCATTCATTGCTGGTTATATTATGTGAAAATTCCTAAACTGGAATCCCTACTGCAACAACTGATGATATTTCTCCTACTTGTTAGATTTACATGAACAAGTTATTTGTAGTTTTCTACAACAAATATTGAAATACATACACTGTAGCATTCACTTAATTAATTTATATGCGGAAACAAGAGACTGAGCAAGAAATAAAATACAACACAATAACACCTTTTTTTAGACAAATGTCCTCGAAAAAACCCAATACGGGAAAACTGGTGTAGAAGATATGAGGGTTTATTATTATTAAGCAGTAGCAAATTCTGAATACATCTTAGAATACCTCATGGGTTATTCAGTTATAGAGAGAAATACTGGCAGAAATATTTGTGAGATTACCTCACACAATCACTGAGAAAAATCTCGGCTGATCCGGTCACTGGATGAGGTGACTCTGGCAGGCCCTGCGTTGCCTCTGCGCAGTCCTCATGTAGGCACTGCGTCACCACCTCTAGGCACTGTGTCACCCAGCCTGCTGATTGATTTGCTATCTGGAGTCACTGCTCTCAGCCTCCCTCTCTCACACCCTGGCTCCCAGCTTCTGAAACTGACTCTGCTGCAAAATTTTGGACTCTCTCTCACCCTCCACACTGCCTCTACGTGGCCCTATGTCAACCTTTGCGTGAGAGCTGCTGGATCACTCTTTGCCTCTCTTTGCTGATGATTCTCTAGCTGAGAAAATCTCTCTCTTCGGATGCTATCTCTACCCCTCAACTACAAGAAATCTACTCAATCAGAATTTCCTCCTGAGAACTTCTCACTTCAGAAATTCGATCTCTTGATCTCTCGGTGTGTTTTCCAATTGACCCTCAAGATTCTTTAAATAATCTTCTTGTTGACATTCAACGGCCCACATTAAAAGATAATCAATGGCTAAGATCATTTTAGCTTGATCCTCGTCTTCTTCTAGAAGCTACACCCACAATTAGATTAATACCCATTAATATTTTTAATTTCCTAAGTTTAGACTTAGGGACCCATTAAAAAATATTAATTATTTTAATAAAATTGTTTCTGGGTGGAATTTCCCAAAACGCTTTCTGGGTTCTTTGGAATACATGTGCTGAAGCCTCCTTGCAAAATTTGAGGCCTAAAGCACATCTGATGCTACCCCAAATCAACATATTACACTCTTCTGACAGATATCTTTGGTGATTAATTGTTGAGCTAATACTAGGTTCTTCTATTCCTTGTACTCATTGTGTAATTTATTTTAAATCTGAAAGGAGTGCTCATTTTTTAACTCATTATGGTATTGACTTTGTATTAGCGGTATATACATTTATGAGTATAATAAAAATCATTCTATGATTTTTGAAAGCTTCATTATAGTGTGTATTGGTTTTGTGCATGATTATTTGAGAGTAAATATCTAAAAGGTCACCTACAACACTTCATATATCAACTGTTTAACAAAATATCACAACGAACCAGACTTGGTAAACTCAGAATTTTTGTGGGTTTTCAAAGGGATATCCGAGTTGGAATATTTCAGTGGTATCAGAGCATGTTCTTGGATAGTTGAGGGTTTGAGGGGCAACTTTTGATAGTGGTTTGATGAGTTTCGAAGTCATGAAGGCAAAGAACCCACTCCACCTTGGAAGGATGAAGACAAGTGAGGAACTCATAGGGGAACTTTTGCAAGTTATGAAAGGATATCAAAGGAATTTAACAACATTATTTGAGCATCCTAATTGGTTTAAGTCAACTTTATCATTTGGGAAGAAAAAAGAGGGCCACAAATTTGAAGGAATGAATGACTTCTTGGAAGTGCTTGCACCAATTCAAGTTGAGGATGTGTGCAATGAGGTTGACAAAACTGTGAAAATTCCAAACAGGAATCCTATTGCAGCAACTGATATTATTTCTCCTAATTGTTAATTAATTAACAATTTATCTGCTATGACAAATATCGAAATAAATACACTGCAACCTTCACAAATAAAAATTCTACGGAAAAATAAAACGTTGGACGCTGAGAAATGCTAGCACAAACATAAAATCAACACAATTATTTTTGGACAAAAGTCCCTGGAAAAACCCAATGTGGGAAAACCGGTGCAGTAGTTGAGGGTTTTATTATTATGCAACAATGAGAAATTATGAGTACAACTAGATGTCGAAATCTGGCAATCCTACAACAGGATGTCGAAATCTAGCAATCCTACAGAGAAAAATACTGACAAAAACATAGTAAGGAATTTCCACACCCCACAGGGAAACCTCGACACAACTAGCCTTCAGAAACTCGGCCCTCTAACCCTCTACGTCAGCCTCAGCGCTGCTTTGCACAGTTTGTTTGACGTCAAGCCTCTGATGAAGTCGTTCTACCTTTTGTTGGCTAGAAAAATGCTTCTCCGGTACTCTGGGACTCCTTCCTAGCCTCTGGAACTGAAAAAATCTTTCCCTCTCAGCAAATCAAATTTGCCTCTAGAAGCTACTACCTCAGCTTCTCTGTGGCTCTTCTTCCTCTCTACAAATGCACTCATTGGATTTGGAATACTTCCTCCAACCTCACTGTCTCTGCCCCTTATTCACTACTTCGATCTCTAGCTCTCTTCGGCAACTCACTGCTACTACTCTGGAAATCGATCTGCCAAGAAATTGAACTGCTCAAGTGTGTTCTCCATCACCACATCGACCTCCTCATATAATCTTCTGTTGGAACACCAACAACCAAGATTAAAACATAATCGATGGCTAGGATCATCTCTGGATCGATTTGTGTGAGTTTCTAGATGATTTTGGCCTTGACTTAATTAATACTGATTAATTAACCATATTTCGTAAGTTTACACTTAGGAAATATTTAAAAATTGGTTAATAATCGAATTAAGTCATTTCTAGGTGGAATTTCTAGAAACGATTTCTGGGTTTTGGAGATCCCATGTATTTTAGCCTTTCCACCAAATTTCGTGGCTAAAACACAAATGATGTTACAAAAACTACCACTCCCTATTAGCAAGGAATCTGTTCTAGTGCTACACTCCCTGCCACAACACCTTGTCTCTATATCATCTCCTATCACGTTTCTAATGTCTGACCATACTTCCCACCAACAAGTGCGCAACTCTGCAATACTCTGCAACTGTGCTGTTGCTAACACTACCATACTTCTGCCAACACTGCATCTACACTACAACTCCCTCTCATCTGTTGCTACTGCAACTGCAAGTCTGCAACATCTGCGACTGAAAAACATCCAAAATATTGTATCAACTTCGATCAGTATGGTGCATCTATCTCCTGATTCTCTGATTGCTACTAGCATTTGCACTGTCACTGAAGAATTTGCGTTGCTGCTGACTCTGCACTGTGCCAACTACACTGTTGCCAACTCTGCACTGCGCTCCCCAGCATTTGACTGCTAGTAGTCTGCAATTGTCACTTTGGTACTGATTGCATCAACTGTCAATGATCCATCCTCCTATTGAATACAGTGGGCCCCCGTAGCCAGGTAATGATCCATGAGATGGACTCCTCAAGGATCCTACCCATTTCTATATCTCTCTGGGGCTACAACACCAAATCTCCCCACCTCACTCCTAGAGGTATATATGCAAAGATCGCGAAGTCTTCCTCCAACCTGGAGGAAAGCCTATTGATCTCTGCTGAGGCTACCTGTTGGTCGTACTTCTCCTCCTTGTCCTTCTTCCTGAGAGGACACTGGGTACTGTAGTGATTGAGCTCACCACACCTGAAGCACTTGACCTTTGATAGGTCCTTCTTCTTCTTTCTCTCCTCCCCCTGTCCCTGACTGGGACCCTTTGATGTGAGGGCTACATTCTCCTCCTCCTTCACCATCTTCGATCCAGTGTTGCTGCTACCACTGATGGAGCTCTTTAACAGAGCTCATCTCAACTCCTCCTGTTGCAAATTGGCCACATTCTATCCCAGTCTGGTAGCCTATCTCTGCCCAAAATGCTTTGGACAAAAACTTGCCAATCCTCTGAGACGCTATTGAGTGCCAATCACACTAGCTTTGTGGCTTGAGGCGCTGCCCGAACAACTGACAACTGGTCTTGGACTTCCTGAATTCTGGTAAGGTAGGGGTCTATGCCTTCCCCCTTCTGCATCTAAATGAGTCTCAAATTCTCCTCTAGGTACATCTTCCACTGCTCGGAAGTACCCTGTTATAACGTGGAGAGAGCATCCCACATCTGTTTGGCAGTATCTTTTCCAGCTATATGTGAGACTATATGATCTCGGACTCCATCCAATATCAACCGCTTTTTATCCAAATGGAAAATGATGTCCACCCATGGAATTTACCCATGATATTCATCCACCCATGGTATTTATCCACCCATGGTATTCATTCACCCATGGTATTATAAGTGGCATCTACCCATGGTATTCATCCTCCCATGGTATTGTAAGTGACATCTGCCCATGGTTTTCATTCACCCATGGTATTTACCCATCCATGGAATTTACCTGTGATATTGTAACCAAAAAAGTTATAAGTAACAAGTCACATTTTGTAAAAGGACAAATTGTCCACCACAATGTAGCTTTTACAGTTATTCTCTATTTTAATAAAAAGTTTCTTTGTGTTTTTTTTTTATTGTGTCTCTTCTTTTCTTCTAGCATTTCATTTTTCTAGATCTTGGGGGCCTCCTCCCAAGATCCGGATCAACTTTGCTCGCGCCATCCCCTTCCTATATTCCTTGAGTTGATCCGCATCTTGGGGAACTACCACTACATTAGTGATGTAGGCTTTCAGGCCATATTCATCTAGAAGGAAGGGTATCCTCGCCTTCCAGATGACATATTCGAAGCTCCATCCAACCTATCCTGATCACGAAGCTCTCTAGTGGCCATCTCAACGATTTGTCGAAAACTCCCTCTTTCTGTTGATTTAGGGTAGCATCAAATGTGCTCTAGCTATGAAAATTGGAGAGGCTAAAGCACATGAGATCTCCAAGGCCCAGAAATGGTTTGGGCAAATTCTAACCGTTTTGGGAGATATTAAAATAATTAATATTTTTAATGGAGTTCCTAAGTCTAAACTTAGGAAAAATAAAATATTAATGGGTATTAATATAAAACTGGGTTAGAAGGTTCCAAAAGTCATGGATCAAGCCAAATCTATTCTTAGTCGTTGATTAGAGATTTAATCTCCGCCGTTGAAGGACCAACGAGAAAAGTATAAGAGGAGGCTTGAGGGTCAGTTGGAAGACACACAAGAGTGATCAGTCATTCGATTTGCTAGAGCAGGGTTGCTAAGCAAAGTCGAATCGGTGATCAGCAGCGAGGGGCAGCGAGTATTGGGCAGAGAGGTAGAGACAGTGCCAAGAGACTAGCGCAGGAGCACAGAGTGAGAGGTAGCAGCCAGAGCAGGCCACGTAGAGCCCATCATAGATAATGCAGAGGCTAGAGGGACGACATCATCCATGTAGAGGCTGCATGAGTGACACAGAGGGTCCCAGAGTCTACGCAGTGCCTCAGAGGGCTGAAACAAAGAGGTTTGGGGCTGACGCAGAGGCTAGAAGGGCCAGCGCAGTGCTTCAGAGTTGCTGGAGAGGGTTTCGTGGGACAGGTTTTTTGAATACCTGTTTTTGAATAGAGAGGTATTGCTGCCATGTATTTTTTCTCTGTCGGGTGAGCCGGTTAGGCACCCAGTTGTACTCAAGAAAATACTGTACAATAATAAACCTTCAGAATAGTTGCACCGATTTTCCTGCATTGGGTTTTTTCGGGGACATTTGTCCAAAAATAACGGTGTCACTTGTGTGTTTGTTTTCTTTCAGCTGATGATCTCTAGATGTTGTGGCTGTATTGTGTTTATTTCGGTATTTAAATGTTTTAAATAACTTGTTCAAAATTTACAAGTACAAGAAATAAACCAACAGAATACAGATTAATTTTCTAACGGATAGACTTAGAAAATTCAACACTTTCCCTTTGCTTGGCTGCTGTCTAGCTACTCGCACTCCCTTATGGAGTGAGAAGATATGCTAACGACTGCCAATTTGCAAGGAAAAATCGAACTTATTAAGACTAGAAGTTCCCTTCCCTCTGTGTGTGCTCTTCTCTCTTCCACCCCGATGCTAGCTCTACTCTAGCGAACTGCTGCAAAATATTCTGCGTCCAGCTAGAGATCTACCCAACGAAAAACTGAGTTGCTCCCTTTGCCTCTGGAATCACTCGATCTGGAAGGATCGATTTTTTTACCCCTCTCTCAGAAAAATCGAACTTCCTCAAGTAATTCAGCCTCTAAGAAAAAGACTATGTTGCCCTTGGGAATTTCGGCTTGCTGGCCTTGCTGAGCAACGAAATTCCTTCTTCTTGCTTCTGAGCTCTCCAGCTGATCAACTACACTCCGATACCATGTGAAAATTCCAAACTGGAATCCTATTGCCACAACTGATATTATTTCTCCTAATTTCTAATTAATTAACAATTTATGTGCTACAAAAAATATCCAAATAAATACACTACAACCTTCACAAATAAAGATTCCGCGGAAAAATAAAACACTGGAAGTTGAGAAATGCTAGCACACACACAAAATTAACACAATTATTTTTGGACAAAAGTCCCTGGAAAAACCCAATGTAGGAAAACCGGTGCAACAACGGAGGGTTTAATTATTATGCAGCAGTGAGAAATTCTGAGTAGAACTGGATGCTAAAATATGGAAATCCTATAGAGAAAAATACTAATAAAAATCTAGTGATCAATTTCCTCACTCCACAAGCAAACCCTGGCACAACTTGCCTTCAGAAGCTCGGCCCTCTGACCCTTTGCATCAGCCATTGCGCTGCTTTGCATAGTTTTCTTGACGTTAAGCTTCTGATGAAGTCATTATGCCTTTTGTTGGCTAGAAAAATGCTTCTTTGGCACTCTGGGACTCTTTCCTGGCCTCTGGAACTAAAGAAATCTTTCCCTCTCAGCAAATCGAGCTTGCCTCTAGAAGCTATTTCGCAACCCCATTGTCAGCTTCTCTATGGCTCTCCTACCTCTCTGCAAATGCACTCATTGGATCTGGAACACTTCCTCCACCCTCACTGTCTCTGCCCCTCTCTCACTGCTTCAAACTCTGACTCTCTCCGACAACTGACTGCTGCTACTAGGGAAATCGATCTACTCAAGTGTGTTCTCCATCACCACATCGAGCTCCTAATTCTCTATTGGAGCACCAACGAGCAAGATTAAAACATAATCGATGGCTAGGATCATCTCTAGATCGATTCATGTGAGTTTCTAAATGATTTTCGACTTGACTTAATTAATACTAATTAATTAACCATATTTCCTAAGTTTAGACTTAGGAAATATTTAAAAACTGGTTAATAATCTACTTAATTCATTTCTAGGTGGAATTTTCAAAAATGATTTCTGAGTTTTGGAGATCTCATGTATTTTAGCCTCTCCACGAAATTTCATGGCTAGAACACATCTGATGCTACAAAAACTAACAAAAACAACAATCTTTAGTACCCCATTTGAACCATCCTATGAGGCTGGTAACACCAGTAAATATGATGGACATGATAAGACTACATATGATAACATTTCCCAATCACTCAGTAAAGATGATTGTGATGATTTGGGGGAGTTAGCACCTAATCTTGATAAAGAATTGGATGTTGATCCAATTTCTCAAGAGTTACTCATGAAGGGTAACATAGAGGAGGACGATTTTGGGAAGCGTGGTGATGGTCACCTCGAGTCCCATCATTTGGTAGGGAAATTGAAGGTAGGTGAAGATATGATTGTTGCATCCTTGAGGAATTTTGATGATACTCAGGAAGTGGTGGCAGACTATTGTTGGAGAAGTGTAGTGACACATGACGGGTTGGGAGGAGAGCCTTCACTTGCAGACTTTCAAACTCTTAGGAGGGCATTGATAGAAATAAAATCCAACTACCTACACCTCCTTTCAGACATAGATCACCTACTTGTGCTTGCTAAGGTATATCATGATGCGCTAGTAGGGAAAGAGTAGGAAGTTGACAGTGTTACTCATGAGCTTGAGATTTTCTAGGGATCCTTGAAGAGCACTCAGATGTCCCTCTGAGAATTGAATTTGCAGGTTGAGCAACTTGGTATGGAGTTGAGTTCTATGTGTTCTTCATCCTACATTGCAGACATTTAGATAATTATGGTAACCCTCACACGAGAGGATGTTAGGGGCATGCACGATTTGGTAGAGCCTCCTGTGATAGTCGAGTATGAGGAGCACCTAGATGAACTGGCATTTGCAGAGAGGATTGACACAAATGTTTTTGATTACGCACCCATGGGATTTGGATACATGTATTTTTTTAGATGAGGATACATCCATCTCGGATCCAGGTTCAATTGATACGTGTGAAGTGGATTTTGGAAGCCCAGGTTGGCACTAGGATCTAGGTGGGGCCTTCCATCATATACTTGAGGTATAGGATGACTATGGAGTTGGTGGGATGGTTGACCTAGTGACTGAGCGCACACATTCTTTAGGGGAGTTCCAGTTAGCGCTAGTGGCTGGGCGATTTATGAACAGACTCTGTGAGACATCTTGGCACGTCATTCGTGTGTGGGGTTGCAAGTATGAGTTATTTGAATGGGAGGGCATTGGTATGTCCTCAGGCAAGGCACTGCATGGAGATGATGTTCTTCCATCGATGTACTAGGCCAAGGGACCACCAAGGATTAATGCAGTAGTGACACCCCCATTGGCATGTGAGGAGCTATGCCACTCAGATTTATGTAGGGAGTTTAGGAGGGATGATTCGCATCACGATGGATTTATTACTGAGATGACAGATACATTGGTATGTATAGGATACTGGACGATATAGGGTGGTATGACAGAAGGCAGTGGTAACCAGTGGTGCATATAAATATGTCGCAGGATATAATTTTATGTAGAGTGTAGGGATATGTGGTCATATGCAGTAGTGTGCGATGTTGCACAACGATATTATTGGAGCATTGCCTCCAGAGAGACCTTTTGATAGGGATATCAAGTGTGCCATTGGGTGTAGCTTACCTAGGATTGATGAGGAAGTAGATGAGCATCTCTTGATTATACCCATAGGGACTCACACACCTGTCTCTCGTCCATATTTCTTACAATCATAGAGTAGTTGGTTGTTGTCCTTTGATGCCCTCATTATGAGCAACAAGATGCAAGTGGCTCACCTGAGATAGTTGGATGGGACACAGTGAGAGAGACTTTCCAACTATGGCATGTGGTCAAGGCGCGAGTTGGTAGATGCAGGCTTAGGGTGGCTCAATCTAGTGTAGAGATAACATACATTTCATCCTTGAGCTCACAGTTATGGAGATGCATGACATGCCTTTGGTAGGACATTCCGAGGTATTACATGAGCTTGTATAATAGGTGGTAGACCTTTCTTATAGGAGAGCGTTTAGACCCTACACAATATTACGAGGCATCATTAGGAGACGAGATAGCAGATTTATTTGCTTGATTTGGCAAGAGTAGAGAAGTTTAGCATGCTCCCCACTGAGGATCTATTGTCACTTAGATTGTAAAGGCACAGTGCGACAGTGACTCAGGGCGAGGGTTGTCACTCTGATCCCTGCCCACTCCGTTCTAGTTGTCTCCCGACAATAGGCTATGGGGGGTAGTCCCTATGGAGATGTGAAAATGTGAGATTTGTTGGTAACCAACAAATCCGGGAGACACGATTGGAAGGCCTAGCCACTTGGTTTATTTTAGTAAGTCAATAGATTGGATTGAATTTTAATGAGAACAATGCCTTATGGAGTATACTTGCTTTATATCGATTAAGAACCAAATGACTGGATGAACAATCACTACTTGTGAGATACTTAGCTATCCTCTATGAAGTGCAAGTCCTACAATCTAGGTGAGATGTAAAAAATCTTGGTTTATTTTAGTTAAATGCATAACTAGGTGTATCCCTTAATCTTTAGTTGTTTTGAGGCTAGCCTCTAAAGTAGGCTGTAGAGAGAAGTCAAGGCGAAGTAAGCAAAGGCTTGGTTAACAATACCTCCCCTTGAAATCTAACCACTCGGTGCCTCAGGGACTGCAGAGACTGTGGCTCTGATGACTGCAAGGTCACCGTGTTAAGCACTAGAGAGAGTCTCTTTTGCAAGCTACAAGATGAAGGGTGTTCCTATCTTTCTATCAACCAAGCTTGGGCTTGGAGATTAATTAATTAATGCAAGACTAGGCCTAGAATGCAAATGCAAATTTGATTTGAGTGCTTTTGAGTTAAGATTCCTTATGATATTAAGTACTTAATTATAATTGATCTTTAGTTATCACACGAGTACTTAATGAATGAAGGACAATCTTAACCACTAGATAGAGTGCTCAAAAGATGTATTCAATATAACCAGTAGGTAATTGCTCAAGTACTGAATGCAAACAATATAGATGCTCTTAATAACAATTCACCATTATGTCAAATAAAGAATATCATCCACAATAGATATCCAATTAAACAATGAAAAATAAATCCAATGGCAATAAGAGAAATTAGAGCACTTATCCATGATATCACTTAGAACAATTAGCCAAGGTTCTTTGTTAACACTTATATGAGGCAATACAAGAATGAAAAGGATGTCAATGAACACTTGCTCAAGAGATAGACAATTTAAATGATTAATGTTCTTTAAACACAACTAGCACTTCTTCAATTTATAACAAATATGATCACAATGCCAAATTAATGTAAAACAATTAGATCTCCAATGCTATTGTGAGAGAACAAGAGATGCCAATATGCCCAAATCCAATGACCAATTAAACAATACTAACCATTCAATATGCTATTAGATCTTAAGATTAGGTGCTTTTATGAGTAAGTTAGTGCAAAATTTAGATCTCTTAGATTATGACACTCATAAGAAAACAAAGTGCTATATCTCTTGTTATGAAGCGTAGCAATAAACCAAAATCCAATGTTACCAATGCTAATAATCCTTTCCACAATAGAGCATTAAACAATATTAGTAGTCGTTATGTAACTTATGTTTAAATGACATTAATGGAGCAAGAATGAACTTTTATGACAGCAGTAGCTAATCTTATGCCAAATGTGTCAAAACAGTCCCAACTACTTATCTCTTTCTCTTGATTAAATGAGAGCACTTAAGATAAAATGCAAACAGTGAGGAATGCCTATCAGTGCAAGTGCATGCAAGAGTGCAAATGAGATGAATGAGGCATCCAAGGGAAGGCTAGAGGACAGCTCTCTCAAAACACTTTGCCAACAAAAAAAATTGAGACCAATGATGCAAGGGAAATTAAGATACAAATGCTTAATGAATTTAGGATCCTTATCCAATGCCACTGTTATGTATGATCAGACTTTATGATGCTGTCCAAACAGTGTGACAATCATAAAAAAAAGTAAGAAATATGCTAAACAGTGATTACCCAATTGATGCAATGATTTGTCAATGTATTTAGGTGACTTACAAGTTATATTTATGCCACTTTCATGTATTATTTACCACTGTAAATGAAATGATCAGAGCCTGCTAGTAAAACAAAGATGAAAATCAGGGTTTGATGAGGCAAACCAATAGGCCTTGAAAATGACTAGTTTGCTTGCCCAAAATTCTTCCAATGAGTTGATGTCCTACAACCACAATTGTTAGCTCTAATATCTCTTGAATATCTCTGCAACCACAAAGTATTAGTGACAAAAATCCAAATCAATGATAGAGATGAGGAAGTAGGAAGGAAGAGGCTAAGAGAGGGGCAATGCTAAAGGAACTAAACCCTGGTGGGCCTGCTGTAGGGCAGAAGAAGGCCTTAGAGGCCCGTGGCACCTAGGGCAAGCATCTTAGAGGCTGCCGCAAGGGGAATGAGGGCAGACGAGGGAGGAAACAAGGCCAACAGGCCTGCAACTTCAGGGAAAGAGGCAGCGGCAGAGGCAAGTAGGTGAAGGGAGAAATAAAGGCAAGAGGAGGCTTATAGAGGAGGGTCGAGAGGGAGATGAGCCCGCAGTAAGGGAGAATAGGATTATGGCAAGGCCTAGAGGGCCTATCTAGGCCTGCGTCTCACCAAGGAATGAGGAATAGGGATGCAACTTGGCCCATGGATACCTCCACAAGGCTCAAAAGGCCTCAAGACCAATCAGACCCCTGCAAAACCAGAATTTCGTCACAAAAATTCCAAGAATTCACCTCCAAGAGCTAGCGACTTCCCTTCTTGCTTGTGCATTGAGCTTGGAAGGAAGCTAGAGGCTAGATCCAGGTTTCAAGGGCTTGACTCAACCCTTCTCTTGCTGAAGAATTTGGCAATTAGGCTAGGCGTCTTGCATTGGAGGAGAAAACCCTTGAAACCCTAGCCCTAGGGCTAGTTCCTCCACATAAATTTCGATCTCCATTTGATGGCTTGTGAATTCACGTGCACAAATGAAATAAATTTCCCAAACCCCAATAGATATACAAAATTTAAAATAAACCCAAAACCCCAACTGTTGTAAACAAGGGTTAGAAATAATTTACAAATATGCAATGTCTGTAAATAAAATATTTTTTGAGAAATAAATTCTAAATAATGGCAATGGACGTGTATTTTTCAAAAAAATTGAAATATTGGCCACAAACCTTTCTTCCAAGTTAGAATACCATATAAAATTTCCCAGAGCCCAAACATAGTCGGCTCCTCCTCACAGTTTGTGATCTTGGATCCCAAGGGCTAATGTACCTGCAAATCTCTATATATTTCCTCAAGTAGAACTGTTAGAGCATATGGTGAATCAGATCACTTAAGATAAAACCAAATTTTAGCAATAGAATAGTCTAATCACCCACAACTAAAATAACAGTTCATTTAATTTTTTAGCACAATATAGGAAAGCACATAACTAGTACAAACCACAGATCAATGGAAGATGAACACCACGAATTGAACCCCAAAGGCTTTCTATTATGATATTAAAACATTACCAGTAGATCAATGGCTCAATACCATCATTACAAATTTTACATCATCCAGAGATAGCCCAAGATCAAAATTCTTAGAATCACTTTAGAAGAAAAATGACTTCTATTTATAGAGAAATCCTCTAAGTGGAAAATAATGCTAGTTGGCCTGATCCCTGTCAAAATAATCTTGACCATTGATAAGGATTTGATCATCTTTTAATCTCTGTTGTCGAAAATATTAAATATTGAGGAAAATTTTGAATTTCATTTAAATCTCAATTTTAATTAATCAAAAAATTAATATTTTGGATTAATTTCCTCAAAATTTTGACTTTGATTTAACCACCAAGGCCCAAGAGGGGATTAATATTTTTTCCACCCTTAAATACTTTAGCCATGGTATCTATATATGAGGGACCCTGCATTAAAATATTTTTTATATCAGATATTACAAAGAATTCAACTCTCAAAGGGGGAATACACATTTGTTATAGACCCTTAAAATAATTACCCAATTCTGCGACAAAATATGATCTAATATAGACTAAGTGATCCAATAATAAAATAATTTAGCCAAATAACTTAAATTATTCCCACAACACTTTTACAATGATTTGATATAACAATAGGACTCAGCTAGGACCTTCTCGATGAATTCCATCCTAGCTTTGGGGTTTAAGTTGGAGGAAAAACTCTGTTGATTATCGTGTTTAGAAACACAGATTTGGTGAGGTTAAAAAACCTCCTAGGTTGAAATTCGTCGCAAAATCAAAGGCTTACCTAGGTGTTGTTAGAAAATTAAACGCTCATACTAACATCATTTACATTACAACTTATAGAATTTGGGTTCACAATGATACAACATGTAGCTGTTTGATGATACTGATCTTTGAAAAATTTTGTTCACTCCTTCCTTGGACTTGTGACAAAATGGGTACAACAGGATCAATACATGGTGCTCATCTATTGGCTACATATGGTGATCAAAATGAGACACAGATGGGTTCTGACAACTCCTCGTATGACACAACAATAACTAGTAGGGATTGAAAGTTGTGAACTCTTGATTTGGCTAGGCGATCCAAGGATCTAGTTGATTGGTGGGTCACTTCACTTCATGGTGAGTAGGGTTATGATAGCGGGTGATCCAGGTTATTCATGGGTTGACGTGTGGGCGATTGTTGAGGCGTTCATTGTATGGTGAGGCAGGTTTTCCCTATTGCTACATAGGAGCGGGATTAGCCATGGATAGGTAGGCTCTGACATCGTGGAGATGCCTTGGCAGGATATGTTTGGCCTTTACAGATATTTCACGATCATGTTCCAGAAGAGGATGATTTTGTATGATCACGATGGGAAGTCAGTTATAATTAGAGTGGCACAACGTCAGCATGGTGGTTTCCTTTTGACGTCAGCATGGGACCCTGACATTACAGGGCTTGGCAACTCAACTACCCTTGGGGATGAGCTAGTATGTACAAGAGGAGATCACTCAGATCTTCCATTGGACCTCAATTTCGTGGAGAGCATTTCATTTCTAGGTGACTCATTGATATTATAGAGCACCTCACTAGCATGGTAGTGTGTTCAACAGGAAGAGGTTGTGGTTAGTTCAGGTGGATGAGGAGAAATGTACCTTCAAGATTTCACCCTTGAGGGACATGTAGTTGACTTTCAGGGAGAGCAACTCTTCGGGGAGTTGTATGGGATTTTGCATTGTCGAGATGCTCTATTTATGGGTAGTAGGTAGAGGGTTGCTGGCATCTATGCCTTGTTGGATAGTGAGTGGAGTGAGGATACTTCACATTGACTAGGATGGTTTGGGACCCCAATATCATGGGATTTATTCATGTGATGGTGGCACGCCAATGAGGGGTGGTTTAGTGGCACATTTGGTACCCTAGCATTTAGCTAGACCATCTTCAGGAGTAGCTACATATGGTCAAATTGCGTGAGTACAAGCAATTTTTCGCGGGGAGGACTATAATGTCCCTGATTTTGTGCAAGCCGAAGTTACTAAGGAGTTTGCCCAAATTTTGAGGATACTAATAAAAAGGGGCAAATATTATTTTATTAGAAAAGGGTGGCAAATATTATTTTATTAGGAAGAGTGACAAATATTATTTCATTAGAAAAGGGTGACAAAAAGTCACTTACTGGAAAGTGGCCCCTGCCAATAAAATAATATTAAAAAGGAGTCTAGAAGCTTGGGAGAATTCATTGACATTTTATAAAAAGGAGGTTGGGTATCATTTACTATTCATTCTATATGATCATCTCTCATTGTTACTGAAGAGAAACTCAAATGAGTTTCAGATTGAGGGTTTCAAGCAAAATCCTCACCCTAGTTTCGGTGGATCTTATTGCCACCCTAGCTAGTTCCTCTCCAATTTCAGTGGACGATCTTTTCCACCCTAGTTGGATTAATTTCTAGAGATTATTGAAGATCTAATTGTGTCTAATTCGCAGGATATTTTGAGCACCTTGGTCATTTTGCAGGGGTTTGAAGTTATATTCTTTCAGGGTTGAGATTGCAAAAGGAGAGGATGAATTTCCTCAAATCTAAAGCAAAGCAAGGTGTTTTAAATTATTCCTTATTCATATTGAGCCATTAAGGAAAGGGAGGCCAAATTTTTGGGATTCATGCAGTGGTTGAATTTCTCTCTCAAAGAGGTCTATTTTTCCTTCATTAAGGTCGAATTTCCCTTCCAACAGTTGGGTCGAGTTTCCACAAGGTCCATCCAGTTAAATCCTTAGAGTCCGAGCTAATTATCTTATCCCATTCACTTAGATCAAGGGTTAATTTACAAAAATATTTCCATAATTCAGTGGTATATTCATTTATGAGTATAATAAAAATCAGTCTATGATGTTTGAAAGCTTCATTATGGTGTGTATTGGTTTTGTGCATGATTATTTGAGAGTAGATATCTAAAAGGTCACCTGCAACACTTTATATATCAACTATTTTCTAAGATAACACAATGAACCAAACTTGGTATACTCTAAATTTTTGTGGATTTTCCAAGGGATATCCTGTTAGAAAATCAGAAAGGCGAAAAGATTTTCTTATACTTGATAATTAATTATGATGTTCTTGATTTCTTATTAGATTTTCTTTATATCTTCTTTCCTTTTAGTTCATCAAGCAATTACCAAAGCAATAGCACATAAATCAATGAACACCAGATATAGGCACACAGCCACGGAAAAACCCCTCTCTAGGGGCAAACCTAGTCAATAATTCTTCCTTCAATAGTTTTCCTGAGATAATCCAAGACTCTAGACCTTGACACAAACTTTCCTCCACACCAAGTCAGTTTTCTTCCTTTGCAGATGATCCTATTTGGCTTGAGTAGCAGTAGCAGTAGCAACACTATGAAACACTTTCTTGGACCCAGTAACCTCGACCTTGCTTTGGAGACTTTGATCTTGGCCCAATACAACTTCCTGACGCAGCAACATCCAACAATAGCAACTTCGACCTATACTTGTTCTAGCAGCAACAACATGCAGCAACTAGTAGTGACATCAACAAGAGAACTTCGATCTTCCAATCTAGGGCACGAGGGAGCGAGAGAGATGCACCAAAATTTCGATTTTCCTTTCTTCTTTCACCTTGACCAAACTCACCCTTCTTTAGCCCTCTTCCTTCAATTCACACTTTTTCCAGCTTCTAGAGAGATATCGAACTTGCTTGAGTTGTTCTCCTCGAAATGAATTCGAGTTGCTTCTTTTATAACCTTTAGATTAGGTCGAATAACCGTCCTTGAGGCCGACTTGATCATCTTAAGGCCGACTTGGTGTGGAGGCAACATATTTCATTTTTGACTCAATACTAAACCTTTTTACATGATTTAAAAGGCCAAGAAGGGTCTCTGCAAAAGTACAATGACTCTATTAACCCAAAATAAATCCTAGAAGTCCTCAATGGGGACTTTGACCTAAAACATGATGACCCAAGCATGAAACCCATGGTTTAATAAGTCATAATAGTAATAATAATAATTATTTTCTTTATTCTTTTGACAAGTACATTACATGATGACTCAAATACATTAACGAAGACCGAACCTAGTTACATTTTCCAACACTCCCTCTTAACTAGGGAGGTATTTATCATATACAAGTACAAGAAAGATCTCAATTATATGAACCATGAAGAATTTTTAGGCATTGCAATGCCATGGACTAGATTACTGAACAGGGCAATCCATCTATTGGTCTCTCAATAGTTTAGGCACCACAATGCCATGGATTAGATTCCTAACCAGGGCAATCTATCCAAGTGGGACTAAGATGGACTCAAGCTTTCAGCCTCTCTAGGTACCATCAGGGTTACTTGCTAACCATCAACCTAGAGAACCATGTGTGTATCCGAGGTTAAAGCTCAATGACCAACACCAACCTACCAACTTCCGGACCTAAACATCAACACAAACTGCCAGCCGGATGTCCTCCCAAACAATGCTTCACTTACAAAGCCTCAACACTCCTTAGTCCAATAGATCAAGGACAACAAATCTCTCCCGATCAAACTAATCAATAACCAACATGCTATCAAAACCTTAGAGAGATTTACCTGTACAAACACAACCCTAATCAATAATATTCTTTCACATGTTCATAAGAAAACGCAAACCTTTGGGGTCTTTCAGACAATTGATGTTGCTTCTCAACACGGTAGAACTATGAAACAAATCTTTGACAGAAGATTCCTCAATTATACACTTTCCTTTCCTACTTCACATGCAACAACATATCCTTCAAAATTCGTTCTCCAATCAAAACTATGCTATGCCCACCCTCTCAACCAGGGAGGTTTCATCTATCCAGGCTCCCTCTTAATCTTATGGAGATTTCTTCTATCCAGGCTCCCTATTACTCTTAGGGAGATTTCTTCTATCGAGGCTCCCTCTTAATTCAAGGAGATCGACTTCTTATTATTGGAGAATCTTTCATGGCTTCCATCTTTCTTATCAGAGTTATTCAAATATCATGCTTATCACATCAACTTTACTTGTGATCATCTTCACTATCTTGAAGATGATGTGTTTGCACAACTTAAATAGAAAGTACAACCGAAACTATAGAAGCATGAAGTTAGCCATATCAAAACCTTATAATAATGGAAGCATTAGACTTTACAAACATAATTAGCAATAGACTATACTTCATCTTCTTGCCCAAATTTTGTTACAAACCCTAAATCACATCATTAAACTCATCTAAGGTTTCATTATTCTTTCAATGATACGACAAGTTCTTTCATATAGCAAACTCTAGAAACAATTTAAATAAGTAATGTATCTAAAAACTATCGGAATTCATATGTTAGACTCCTCACTAGGATTTCATACATATCATAGATTTCAAACGATAGCTTCAACAATCAAAACCAATCACGACTTAATAAAAAACATAACTAGCTTCTACTAGGGTTTGATGTACACCTTAGATTTCTCATTTACACAATCTCAACAATCACTATATAGATTCATAGATTCCAGATTGTCATATCACACATACTAGAGAATTTAACTACTACTAGGGTTTAGCTGCAAAAGCCTAGATTTCCCGAACAATAACATCCTAGAATATCAAGCAGACAAGGGCTTAGATTAAACCCCAAGACTTATGACCATCAATAATTAGGTCAACATGCATATCTAGGAATTCATTATCATGCATAAGCACATCATATGTTAGACAACATTAATACATAAGGCATATACCGACCTAGACCAGGCTAGGGATTCAACCAATGGACACATACCTAGGGTCTCATTCCTAAGACCTTACATAACAAGGGTTTTGCTTATAGACCCAACCAAACCCTAAAGATCTAGGGTTTCATAACATAGCAAGGCAAACCCTACTATACCAAAACTTCAAAGGTTTGGGATCTTAGACAACATCATTCAACCCTAACAAGTTAGGTTTTCATGATCATACCGAAACCCCAAACATGACATCAACAAAAACTTCAAATAGCATTTCCAAATAACCCTAAGTAGTTTTAGGGTTTCAGACATTAACATTAGCATACCTTTAAGTTAGGGTTTTCTAGAGACCCTGTTTAGGGTTCTATAAAATTAATCAAGAATATGAGGAGGGTAGATTTATCAAATGATGAATCACCCAAAACAAGAATCATTATGATTCAATACAGCTAGACATAACGATGTTAGTAATAGTTTATCAAATGAATAAACCTTTATTATAAAGAGATCAATGTTTTGTAGTTTAAGGCATACCTTTTTTCTTGACAAACCTTGTCTTGGGAGGCCCTCTTTTATACTCCTTGAGGATATAGCAGATCTTTTCCTAATCAAGACAATAGAGGTAGAAAGGTGATTAGTATTTAATATAAACAGAATTTGTACAAGTACATGAAACCAAGAGTTGAAAAGAAATGAGATACTTATCTTTGGGAGATGTTAAGGGCTCCCTCCGAAGCTTGAGGGATACCTATAAACTTATAAAAACAAAAATGTATTTTCCAAAAACATGTTAAAACCTATAAATTCTAAACATAAAAAAGACAAAATAGAATATCTAAGAATAAAAGAAAAGGACTTAGTAGTGTAAGTCCCTTATGTCAGATTCTTCGGGTTTGGCTTTCTTTAGGTCTTCTTCATCAACAATCTTAGCTTGATCTCTTTCTCTCTTCTTATTCCTTGTATTGTCGGGACAGTCACTCCTACAGTGACCCTTCTTATGACATTGGTAGCATTCTACCTTGGACATGTCTACCTTCCTTTTCGGTCCTTTCGATTTCTCGAAGTTTTCTTTGTGATGAGAAGTGTAGGCATTTGAAATTCCTTTAGGGTTGACAATTAATGAGATCTTTAATTCTTCTTGACTGCAAGCGGTCCATAGTTCTTCAAAAGTGGGAGCTACGTTCCAACTGTCAAGTCCTGCAGCAAATGCACCCCAAGAAGGTGGCAATCCTAATAGAGAAATGACCACAAGTTCTTTGTCTGGAACAACTTCATCAATGGCGAGAAGATCATCTCTGACTCTTTCTATTTTCACAAAGAAGGAGGCCACTCTGTCTTCTTTAGTCATTTTTGTGGTCGTTGGTTCATTCTGCAAGCTTGCTACTTGAACAATGTTCTTAATAGTGAATAACTTTGACAAGGCCTCGTAAATTTCTTGAGCATGGTCAATGTTGGATATGAATGGGACACCATTGTCCTTTATTCCTTCTACCATTAGAGTCATGGCCACTAATTCTAATTCTTTGAACTTCACTTTATTAGCATCACTGGGGTCTTTTGTAGGCTTCTTTACTTTTTGTCTGACCAAGTCTAGCACCTTGTTCTTTTCAAGAATGAGGTCAATCCTCTTCTTCCAAGCCCTGTAGTTTGAGGCTCCTTCAAGTTTGTTCTCTCCCTTGATTGTGTTAGACATTTTCTTTGAAGATAACAAACTTCTTCCCTTAAATAATCCTTTTGAATGATTCCTTGATCAAGTACTTGAGACTTGCCTTTTTCTTTTTTCTTCACCAAAGCTCTGATCCCATGTTAGAAAATCAGAAAGGCATAAATATTTTCTTATACTTGATAATTACTTGTGATGTTATTGATTTCTTATTAGATTTTATTTATATCTTCTTCCCTTTTAGTTCATCAAGCAATTACCAAAGCAATAGCACATAAATCAATGGACACTAGATATAGGCAGACAGCTAGGGAAAAACCCCTCTCTAGGGGAAAACTCATTCAATAATTCTTCCTTCAATAGTTTTCCTGAGATAATCCAAGACTCTAGACCTTGACACAAACTTTCCTCCACACCAAGTCAACCTTCTTCTTCCTTTGCAGATGATCCTATTTGACATGAGCATCAGCAACAGTGGCAACACTATGCAGCACTTTCTTGGACCTAGTAACTTCGACCTTGCTTTGGAGACTTCGATCTTGGATGAAAGACTTTGATCTTGGCCCAATACAACTTCCCGAAGCAGCAGCACCCAACACTAGCAACTTCGACCAATACTTGTTCTAGCAACAACAACATGCAACAACTAGCAACAACATCAACAAGAGAACTTCAATCTTCCAATGTAGGGCACGAGGGAGAGAGAGAGATGCACCAAAATTTCGATTTTCCTTTCTTCTTTCACCTTGACCAAACTCACACTTCTTTAGCCCTCTTCCTTCACTTCGCACTTTTTTCGGCTTCCAGAGAGATATCGAACTTGCTTGAGTTGTTCTCCACCAAATGAATTCGAGCTACTTCTTTTATAGCCTTTAGGTGAGGTCAAATATTTCTCCTTGAGGTCGACATGATCTTCTTAAGGCTGACTTGGTGTGGAGGCAACATATTTCATTTTTGACTCAATACTAAACCGTTTTACATGATTCAAAAGCCCAAAAAGGGTCTCTTTAAAAGTACAATGACTCTGTTAACTCAGAATAAATCCTAGAAGTCCTCAATGGGGACTTTGACCTAAAACATGATGACCCAAGCATGAAACCCATGCTTTAATAAGTCATAATAATAATAATAATAAAATTATTTTCTTTATTCTTTTGACAAGTACATTACATGATGACTCAAATACATTAATGAATACCGAACCTAGTTACATTTTCCAACATATTCGGGTTTAAATATTACACCAATGTCAAGTAAGTGGAAAAATATGGTTAAAAGTCTTATAAAAGTGGACACTTGATCAATCTAAAATCATAATTAGAAGATTCTTCCATGGGTTCTCATGATTCTACATTGGATCCTTGGGTTAGCGGATTTGATATGTTCAACCCATTGTTCCGGGTTTGACAACAAATCCATTCATTACTATAGGAGATATATACTCATGGTAAGAAACACCTCCCATGGATATATACTCATGCATACACCACCTCCTATGGATATATGCTCATGCATACACCTGAGTGTACATCGATGTCAAGTAAGTTCCCAAAAGAAATGACACTAGGATTGGATAACAAACTTTTGTAAGCCCTTATTATGCACTCCTATCTTTTACTAAGATATATTGCCATGTGACTATTTTTTCTATAATGCAAAGTCAGTCTACATGATAACTTGTCAAAATTGAAATGTTCTATATAATTCAGACACATTGAAACTTCAAAGTTCATAGTATTCAATGATCACTCAGTTAAAAAAAGTTCGAACATAGTTTAATTGTTTTTCATTTATGTCTACAAATACCTTTGAAATTCAAGATCAAGCTGGAAAGATGGTGATAGAGTTAGACCATTGGTATTTTAAAATTCAGCTAACCCCGAATTCTACTGCAACAACTAATTTAGTTTCTTTTATTTGTTAAATAAATTGAACAAATTATTTACTGTGTTCTACGGTAAATATCGAAACTAATACACTGCAGCGTTCACAAATAAAATACTGCGGAAGAAAAATAACGTTGGAAGTATAGATGCACACACACACAAATACATAGTTATTTTTGGACTAAAGTCTCCAGAAAAACCCAACTTGGGAAAATCGGTGCAACAACTGAGAGTTTTAATATTATGCAGTAGTAAATCTGAGTACAAGATTATGGATGCTCAAATATCACAATCCATATAGAGGAATCATTGACAATAAATCTAGTGAGAAAAAGCTCACTCCCACATGCAATCCGACACTGACCTTGGCTCAACATGAGCTGCACTCTGCTGCCTCTGTGCAGTGCCTATGTTAGCCTATGTAGTACTGCATCCCACAACTTGGAACTGCTTCCCTGTTGCTATCTGATCAGTTGTTGTCTGGAAGATGGACCCTTCTGGCCTCTGGACTCTCTCTGGTTTCTAGCACCGAATCACTGCTTCTTCCCAACAAAATACAAAATCCCCTCTAAAGCATTGTGTTGCCTCTGCGTGGCTATGCACTGTCTCTCTCTAGCACTTACTGCCTCTTTGCAATGCACTCACTGGAACTGGAAAAACTTCCTTTGGCCTTACTATCCCTGCCCCTCTCTCACTGCTTCGAGCTCACTAGCTCTCTCTACGGCAACTCAGCGTTGCTACTCTGGAAATTGATCTGCTAGTGAAATCGAACTGCTGGTGTGTCCAATGTGTTCTCCAACCCCCATCAAGTTTCTTCTTATAATCTCTCGTTGAGACATCAACGACCATGATTAAAACTTAATTGATGGCTAAGATTAACTAGAACTCGATCCATATCTTTTTCTAGAAGATTCCCACCGTGCCTTAATTAATACCCTTTAATTAATCATATTTTCTAAGTTTTGACTTAGGAAACATCAAAAAAATGATTAATTATTTTAATTAAGTCGTATCTAGGTGAAATTTCCAGAAATGATATTTGGGTTTTGGAGAATACATGTATTCTAGCCTCCACCAAATTTCGTGGCTAGAACACATCCAATGCTACAAAAACTAACACTCCCTCTTAGAGAGGAATGTGTTCTAGTGCTGCAACTTACTGAAGCAACACCATATCTCTGCACCACCTCTTGTCATGTTGTTGATGTCTTGCTGTTGCTGCCCACCAACTACTGTGCAACTCTGATATACACTGGATTTGTGTTGATGCGAGCCCTGTTGAACTATTGCCAACACTACATCTGCACTGCAACTCCCTCTCCATCTGCTGATGCTGCAACTGCAACTCAAAAGCATCCAAAATACTGAAGCAACTGTGGTTAGTGTGATGCATCTATCACCGAAGTCCTGACTATTGCTAGACTCTGCGCTTTCACTGAAGCCTTTGCGCTGCTACCAACTCTGCTATGTGACTCAATGAGTGGCCTCCTAAAGTCACAGGTTTTCCCTGCGTGTATGATTCCCAAGTTGTAGTTTTACTTGCTGAACGGAAAATCCTGTTGTTATTTATAAACTCTAACGTAAAATTATAAAGGGATTTCTTTCTCAGTAAAATATTTGTATCACCACTCATTTGATCTTGTTGAATGAAAAAAAAGAAAAACAAAACAAACAAATGAGTGAACATCCAAAGTATGTGAAATCAAATGTAATTAGAACACGTAATGCCATAAATAGCGAGTGAAACGCATTTGTTGCAAGGACAATAAAGCAAGTTTTACGGTGATTGTTGTGTATTGCAAAAGTTGTTTCAATGCCAAATGGACTTAACTGTCTTTTGAAAATAATAAAAATAGAATTATTGGTGTAGGTATGATTTCAAGTGCAAACCATTATTCAAGATATTAGCATAAATCATTCATGCAAAATGCTATATATCTGAAATATTCAAGCTTGATCCATTTGAAATAGCTTATGACCTAGATCAAATAAATTCCAAAGACGACAAAGTATTGTTCGTGAAATTCAACTTTTATGGTTTTAACTTCTATTTTAATGAAAGTGATGAAAGGACCAATGCTATTTTAAATGTGTTATCACCAATTTTTTTTTACAAATTCTTGGCTAAAGCACAAGGATTATTATGTGCAGTTTATCTATGAAGGACTCAGAAAAATAATTGTGTTTGGTTTCTGAAATCAAAGTGTTATATTTCAAATATCAAAATCCCAAACTTTAAAATGTTATTTAACTTGAAATACACCCAGTGGGATTATTGTTCAAGAATGTAGTGTGCTGGTTTGTTTGAAGAGTTTCACTTATGATGAATATCAATATTGTTGCAACATGTTATTACATCCAGAGGCGCTCTCCAGCCCACTATGCAAGAGATGTTGTAATGTCTTGTCTTGAAAATATTTTGGTTCAGTCAAATTAAATTAAAAAAGAAAGAAAGATGTGTAACGTAATGTAATGTATATTTTTTTAATTGGTGAAAATAAAATAAAAATAACCTGACCTGAAAACACTTTTACTCAATCAAAATAAAATAACTTCATGGTATTCACAAATGGTATTGACCAATAATATGAGAACCCATGGTATTTATGTGAAATATAGTCTTTTTAAAAGGGGAAATTAAACCAACCTGGATTTGACTTAATTAAACTACTTAAAAATAAAAATTAAATTAAATGAGAAAAATAACATTAATATTCGTTGGAACTTTCTGGCTGCATACAAGAACATTCTAGGACCTTAGATGGGAAAGATTCACATTGCTTCCAACGTCTTTTTCTCTTAATAAATAAACATGTTAATTGAGGGAAACATATATCAGTAGGTTATAATCAGATTTGTCCTTGTTCTAAGTAAACTTTGGAAGGGTTTTTATTTCTTCTTGGATAATATAGTATGTAATTCCAAGGTTTTGATAATTTCAGGGTTTCGCTGGATGAATTAGGAGTGTGCTTTTAGCATCCTTTAATGGGATTTAATTATTTAGGCATTTTTATAGTTTTTATAACTTTATGAGAGGAATTTTGGTTCTCATAGGTGTTTCATTTGATGGGATTCAATTAGTTTGCTCACTTCTTAATATCAGCGTTATTATAATTCCAATGAGGGATTTGGGAATATGTTTTATAAATATGCTTATGGTTTATCCACTTGTGGTCCTAACATCAACTCTCATGGTGTCTATTTGTTGCGGTTTCCATTCCATGGTATGTTTTTTTTTGGATTTTGATTATAATTTGGGATAAACTGAGTTTCCAAGGTTTATATGGGATTTGATTATAAATTTGGGTAAATTGAGTTTTTAAATATATCTACTATCCTGAGGATTGATTGATTTTCTGTATGTTTTCTACCTCATTTGATGGGATATGATTAGCTTTCTTTTTTATTTTTGGTTTTATTATTGCATTGTTATTTATCCATTTGAGTTTTTTTTTAATAAATAAATATGTTGACCGAGGGCAACAAATATCAATGAGCAACAATTAAAGTCAATTTTTTCTTCATTCTAAGTAAATTTTGGAAGGGACAACAATTTATAGTCAATTTTTTTTATTTTTATTTTTTCATTCAATTTATAGTTAATTTTTTCTTCATTCTAAGTAAAGTTTGGACGCTAATGGTTACATAAGGACAAAGGAAAAAGAAGATGCAAGTGATCGCAGAGTATAGGAAATAGAACAAAAAGAAAGATAGGACAAAAGCAAACTTTATTATTAGGGGAATAAGAGATTATGGGAAGAATGAAAGTACTCTCAATTTGACAAGAGACTTTCTGAAAGAGAAACTATATTTGGAAAGGGCAAATTTTCCAAGCAAGAAGGGTTGGGAGGATATGTGAAGAGAGGCCTCGACCCATAAAAGTCACCATGACAAGCGTACAAGAAAAACGACAACTTTTGGGCAAAAAGAAACTCTTGAAAGACTCATACTTCTTTCTCGATAAAGATTTAACCAAAAAACAACTAGAGGAGAGAAGGGATGAAGTGGAGAAAATTAGAACATCAAGAAATGAAGGGAAAAGGGCATGGTTGTACAATGGGAAAGCCATTATTGCAGTGTTTGGGCCTCCAGGCAAATTAGGGCAGCAAGTTGACAGTAAAGAAAAAATAGAGAATTCAATAATAGAGACGAAAACAACAAGAGCAACATGAACAAAAAGGGGTGAAGACTCAAATTTGAGCCTTATGTGCCAAACTGCGTAGCAGTCAAATCCTACCCAGGTCTACATAAGTTTAGTTTGTTGGAATTGTAGAGGTTACCCTTGGAGGAGGGGACTTGGGTTAGGGCCTATTGCGGAAGGTAGAGACATAATTTGTCTCATGGAAACTCATGAGCATGATGGTTGCAAAACTCCTGTGTTTGACGGTTATTTGAAGTTGGCAGTTTGGAACAAGGTCACAGAAAATGGCAAAGGGTATGGGGGAATAATAGTTTTAGTGAAAGAAAAAGAAGGTTGTCACATTCAGTTGATTAAAGAAGATGCAAATAAATAATATTTATGGTTGAAAGTATCAGAGAATGAGAATCACATAAGAATTGCAGCATGCTATTTTGCCCCTCAAGTCTCAAAAACTTACAAAAATAAGGGGCTTGACAGCAAGGATCCATATGCAGCTTTAAAACAAGATATTTCCGTGTACTCTCAGCAGGGAGAAGTTCTTTTAGTGGGAGATTTCAATGCCAGAACAAAAAATAGTCAAGCTAGCATCCTTTGTTGCAAAGAGGATAACAATCCTATTTGGCTCACTGAAGAGGAGAATCCCCAGTGGGTGAGGTGTTTAGAGGATGACAAAGTTAGCAATCATTTTGGAGATGAGTTGCTTACGCTGTGTGGGACTTTCAACTTAATTATTTGCAATGGTCTAGATAGATGGAAAAGGTCTGGGAACTTCACTTGCAACACATACAATGGGGCAAGTGTCGTTGACTATGTGATGTGTTCACAAAGCTTAATAGAAAAGATAGATGAAGTTAGTATTGGAGAGCATATTTGGAACTTAAAATCAGACCATAACCCAATTTTTATAAGGTTATCATGGTTAGAAGAAAGGCAGCATAGGAGGAAAACCCAAGCTCTCGACAATCACTATCAAGGGGCAAAATTCTTATAACACAAGAAAATGGTACTAACTTCAAGACAATGTTAGAGAGATTAATGTAGAAGGAGAAAACTGGTTTCAAATACTTCAACAACCATGAGCTAACAAATATAATCCAAAGTGCACTTGAGAAGTGCAAAGAGCAAAAAATATGAAATCAAAATCAAATTTCTTTCTTGTAAATGCTTGGTTTGATGAGGAATGCAAAATGGCAAGGAGAACCTTGAAAAATGTAGGAAAAGAGAAGATGAATGTAAATTTATATAAGCAGATACTAAAAAGGAAAAAAGATGAGTTCATGCAAACAAGGAGAGAAGAGTTAATATATTTAAGCAAGAGCAATCCAAAGCTTTTCTAGCAGGAACTACAACCAAGGAAGAAGCAAATTGAAAATAATATTACAACCAATCAATGGTTTGAATATGTAAGGCAACTCTATGAGAAAGAATTTCAGGCAGAGTCCCCCCTAGGATCAACACAAATTCAAATCTCTTCACATTACAAGAGGTGGAGAATGGAATTAAGACGCTGAAAACAGGAAAGGCAAAGGACTTAGTTGAACTTCAAGCAAAGTATCTAAAATGGGGAATGAACGCTCTTGCACCGCACATCATGAAAATATTCAACAACATCATTCAACAAGGATTCCCACGAGACTGGACAACTAGCCTAGCAATACCCCTTTTTAAAAGTGGAGACATTAATAATCCATCCAACTATAGAACAATTATGATCAATCCTTTGTTTGCAAAGCTTTTCTGCAGCATGGTAGAAGACAAAATTAGCAAGTGGGTAGAAGTAAAAGAAAAGAGGGCAAGAGGACAAGCGGGTTTTAGGCTGAAAATGTTTGGGAGGACAAAGAATAAGTATTTTGCTGCTTTTTGACTTCAAAAAAGCATTTGACACAGTCCCTAGGGATAAGTTGTGGCATAGAATGGAAGAACTTGAAATTCCCGTGCATTATAGAGCCGTTGTCCATAGACTTTATGAAGAAGTGAAAGTCAAAATTAGAACCTCAGCAGGTATTTCAGAAAGCTTTAGAAGTGACATTGGAGTCGAGCAAGGTTGCCCTCTATCCCCCACTCTTTTTGGTCTATATATTGATAAATTGGAAGAGTGGCTAAATCTGCAAGGTGGTGATGATGTTCGGTTGGGGGAGTTTGTGATAAAGCTTCTTTTATATGCTAATGATATTGTATTGATTTTTAAATCAGCCCATGGATTGCAAATGCACTTATATGCCCTTGAGCATTTTTGTAGAGCAGTGGGGATGCAAGTCAATACTAGCAAGACCAAAATAATGGTTTTTTCTAATAAAAGGAAGTAGAGTCAGCATACTTTCTTCTTTGAAGACAACATTCTTGAAGAAGTAAATGAGTACAAGTACCTTGGGATTGATTTCAACAACAAACTTAACTGGGAGGAATGCAGAAAGAAGAGAATTTTAAGAGGGTGGAAAGCATTATATGCTCTTCAAAACAGATGTAGAGAGGTAGAGTTATGGGATTAGAAAACGATTAAAGTGCTTTTTGGACTCCTAGTTTGTCCAGTGATGCTATATGGGTGTGAATCGTGGGCTAGCAACACTCCCGTCTCAAAATGGAAACAAATTGAGAAAATCCAAAAATGCTCGATCATGAGCAAGTTCAAAATAAAAAGTTTGATACCTTATGAGATAATGTTGAGTGTAACAGGAGCAACTTCCATTGAAGCAATTGCTATGGTGCGGCTCATAAGATACCTAAAAATAATTGAACAAATGAGAGTAGGTAGATGGCCTAATGTTATCTTCAATGAAGGCATTAGTGAAAGAAAAAAAACATGGATGAAACAAAACTACACATGGATGCAAAAATGGTATATCTACCTCAATGCTTGTCCCACAAATAGCAAGGAGTTAAAGGATTTTGTTATGGAGAAGTTTCGTAAAAAGGTATGGGGAAAAGAGTTGGGTAGAAAGAAGAAATATTACATTGAGGAATTCTACCTATGTGTGATTTACAACAAAAAGAGTTCATTGGAGCTAGCATTTCGTGGAGGGAAAAGGTTCTTATTGTTCAATTAAGGACCAACTCACATCAACTTCGGTATGAAACAGGACGATGGAAAAGGCCTAAAGAAGCTTGGGAAGAAAGGGTGTATACATTTTGCACGTCTAGGGCTGTGGAATCGGAAAAACATTTTATTTTGGAATGCGATGCATTCAAAGACATCAGATAAAGTTATGAGAACATGTTAGCATCAGTTTCTTGGCCTTGTCTTTTTAGCAAGGGGATTGTTGGAAGGTTGGGTTAGCTCATCATCAATTTGAATCGGAAAAGGATTGAATTGCAAAAAGTGAAAAACAGAGAATTAATGGTCTCATAGACTATTTTTAGTCTCGTGGACCTTAAAATATCATTTCATTTCATTTCATGTATAATAATGTATATACTTTCAAGTTTTTGATAATTGTAGGGTTTCATGTGATGACTTAGAGATTTTACCTTAATCAATTTTGTTTATAAAAATATTATGGGGGCGAAAAGCTAGTTTTTTATATAAAAATAATTTTCAAGGAATTTAGACTTCTGTGATCCATAACATTTGTTTAGAAACTTTTTGGCGAAATCACATAATTGATCATTTGTCGACGCGTTTCTAACCAACTAGTGTGGTTCATCGTCAGGACAAGTTGAAGATACAGATCCAGTTTAGCGAGTTAAATAGTCTAAGCAGAGACTCCAACGGCTAAAAAAACTAACGGCTATTTTTCAACTTAAGGACCCTAGTCAAACCTCCTTTAACTAAATTAATATTAATATTCTTTATAATTATTATTATATTTCTGGAGTTAGGTAAACATGGTAAAATTTAACCAGATCAGTGGTTAGATATTCAATTAAACTATTTATTTATTTAATTATATATATATATATATTTTATATATAATATATATATATATATATAATATATATTTCATACTTATATAATACTATATTAGACAAAACTATAT
>APFE030972955.1:101764-146352 GCA_000404065.3 Pinus taeda
TCAAAATGGATCTAGATCCACAGTCAAGATGGATCTATACCGATCTAAATTAAATATTGAATTTTGTTTTTTATTAAGGATTTAACTAAATGAAACTAATTTTTTTTATTAATTGTTAAAAATAAAAGATAAAAAATTTAACTAATTCTAATTCTACCTATATTTAAAAATAAAAGTTTAAAAGGGTCCTTTTCAAAATGGATCTAGATCCACAGTCAAGATGGATCTATACCGATCTAAATTAAATATTGAATTTTGTTTTTTATTAAGGATTTAACTAAATGAAACTAATTTTTTTTATTAATTGTTAAAAATAAAAGATAAAAAATTTAACTAATTCTAAATTCTACCTACATTTAAAAATAAAAGTTTAAAAGGTCCATTTTTTAATCTTTAAAAATTGATCTATGACTAATCTTACGTAAAAGTAAAGAAAAAACAAGGAAGAAAGCTTTTTGTTTGTTATATATATATATATAATTTAATCACTGTCTAGAGGTTAAAATAAATAATTTTTTGATTAAATCATAAGTAGTTTTTTAAAAAAATGAAATTTCAAAAATAAAATAAATTTTGATTAAATAGTAAGTAGTTTTAAGAAAAATGAAATTTCAAAATTAAAAATGTATAAGTAAAAAAAAAAACAAATTTAAAATCTATAACTAAATTTAATAATAATAATCCTGAAGAAAGAAAAAAATTAAATTAAAATCTAAAAAAAATTAAAAATTTAGAAAAAATTTAAGTGATGAGAAATTTTACATATCATATGTTTAAATGCAACTCCACCTGATGTGGGTTACGATTCACACTCCTTCCCTTCCATTGCTCCTATAAAATTATCGTCATGCAATCTTCCTCTACGTAAAGGATGAAGGAAAACACAACTTTAAACAAAAATAAAGTTCTATAAAGACCCTTCTCTTGGGAGAGGTTAAACTTAATACTAGTAAAATAACCATATTAAAACAAAGGTTTTGCACAAATAAACATAAAATATGAGGAAAAATCTTATGATATTCTCCCCTAGCCTTCTAATGATTCAAGAAAAATATAAGAAAGAAAAATAAAGGTATACCTTTTTCGTTGACTTTTTGTTGACCCTAATTGCTTTAAAAAAATGAATTTCTACATGATTTCATTTAAAATAGGATGAAATACTAACAAAGGAAAAAAAGGAAATACATAGTACTATTAATAATTTTTTTAATATGGTTATCTTCAAATTTGTTGAATGAGGTAGAGTGTTTCTCCTTTATAAGACAATAAGGCCTTTAATTTATCAATTAGAGGCCCATTTGTTCTTGAAAATCATGGAAAAATACAAGTAGTTTCCCAACTAATGTTTGTCCATATCGATGAGGTCAAAAATAAAATAAATAAAAGTGGACAGTATATTTGTACATTCTTTTATAAAATCAATTAAAATAATAAAATGGTCAAAATGCTTTTGAAATCTAGTAATTAAAGCTAGTTGTGTTCATTTGATCAACCAATTCAATTTTACTGATCTTTTTCCCCAAATATAAACTTGGACAATGGAATTCTTTCTCATATATGTGTTGACAAAACTTTGTACATTTAGAAATAATTCTCCAAATAATGTTAATGTGGGCATTTGGAGATGATGAAACACCATGTAGTTGTAGTTATTCTTGTTGGTTGATATGATTGGCAATGCATAGTTCCAAACCTTTATTAATACATTCATCTTCAACTAGTAGCTAGACATTAACAAAGATAAGATAAACTAACATAAATTACTTAGCCAATGTTAACAAATAACTCGAAAACTAACCAAGGAAACAACCTTATTTCTGTTACACATGTCGTTGGATTAGATGTTGAAAACTAAGTGTGATCTGTTGAAGAATGTAACTAGTGTCGGTCTTCCTAATTGTAATTGTCAAAAGAAAGAAAAATATTTTTTTATTGTAAAAGTAATTGACTTATTAAAACATGGGTTTCATGCTTGGGTCAAAGGTTAATAGGTCAAAAGCACCCATTGAGTTCTCTAGGGTTTGTGTCTTGTGTCAACAGTGAATGTCATGATGTATATGACTTTTCTTGGGTTCATCATATCAAGAAAGAAAAAATATTCTATGTATTCTAATCATGTGAATCCCTACACCATCAAGTCAGCCTCAAGCTCTTCAAAGTCGACTCCAACTCCATCTTCTATAATTCGACCTACCTGCTTTTCATGATGGCCCAAATGTACAGTGACAAACCACTATATATAGCAAATAGACTCGACTTATTTTGAGAGAGAAATAATAAGACTCGTTCTGAAGCTACAAGGAAAAAAGTAGTGTGAGATACTTAAAAGGACCTACACTACTATAGAAGTAAGGAAAATATAAGCAAAGAGATCTAGAATCCTAACAAAGAATTTTGTGATAGATCTACGAAGGAGAAATAAGGCACAAAAGAAAGTTAGGACCGAAAGTTTGGTTATCTATTGTAGGACCAAAAGATTTGTTGTCTATTGCAGAAAGGTCGTTGTTTGGTTACTCATTTCATGACCGAAGTCTAACAACATGTTGTAGAACCAAAGTATACTAAGAACCGAAAAACTTTAGTCTAGAAAAAGGTCGAGACCCTGGACTAATGAAGAAATCTGCGTTGTTAAATATCAGTTGGAAGTTTGACTTGATGGTTGGAGGAGGTTGAGTCAAAGTTGGAGGCAAAGGTCTTGGAGTGTCTCAATTTGATTTAGATCTACTAGTGGAAGAGTTTGAGTAGGTTTTCCCCTTCATAGGGTTTGCCCTGGCTGAGTGCCTATCTCTGGTGTCTTTGTTATCTTCTTGTTTGGCATTTATCTTGATGATGAAAAGAACATAACAACATTAATAAAGAATAAATACAATAATCACAAGAACTTGTCAAAGTATTAGAGAAATTGAACTAAAGGACTTGTCGATATGCTGCCTTATATTCTCTCAACATGGTATTAGATCCAAGGACAAGGTAAAAGGCAACTAAGAAGATCATTGATGGTTGAAAAATGATGTCTTATGTCTAGCCCTCAAGACCGAGCCACCAAGGAGGAGAATTGAATTAGAATAACTCATTTTTGAACTTGATTAGGCCATAGACTTGGGAAATTAGGGCCACAACCCAGTACTTAAGAATCATAACAAAGTAAGGAGCCGAATAACATTTTTAAGGATCAAAAGCACTAGATTTATAGCCTAGTCAAGGCCAAGATTCTTGGAAAAGAGAATGCAGTTGTGCATAAATTATAGTGTTTGAAATCACATAAAAAAAATCCTAATGCCAATCTCAGAAATCTGAAAAGTGATATGTGCCACAAAAATTATAAGGAGGTGACTAAATCTCTAGATTGGAGCAACCAACAAAAATATTACTTGTTGAATGGACTACAATTATGAATACATTAAAAGTTACATTCATAATATTACAATTATGAAGATTACCTTTATGAAGATGTTAAAAGTCACAGTGATCTCAAGGATTATAGTTGAGCATCTCTGTCTCAAGGGGAGGAAGTAGTTTACAACAATGAATTTGTCTTAGCTTGTGGAAGAACCTTTGAAGATTAGGCAAGCATTGTTTTTATTATTTTTGTCTCAGACATCTAACATCATGTCTACAGTTTGCAAAAGGAGCAATAAGCACAATGGAGTATCAAACAAAGGTATGCAAGTTTTGAGATATAACTTGCTTATTTTCTAGAGTTAGTTGCTAGTATGATACTAGGGATGGCTAATCCTCATTAAAAGATTGTTAATGACTAGGGATAGTACATTTGATAGTCTCTGTCTCATTCACTTGTTCCCTCTTAGAAACCCTATCTCACAATTTTCTAGGGTTTATAAGTAGTCCATGATATATGACAATTCTTGGCAAGAATGAAATCAAATGATGTTTAGATTTTGTAACTCAAATCCCTGGAATCTCACTCTCTTAAAAATAATGGAAGTTATATATAATCATCACACTATTGTACTTGCATATTTTGTTTGTGCAAATTAGAATAAATCAAGTATATCTTTAAGAATGGTGACTTGATAAATCAAGTTAGATCCTTAAACACAAGTTGAATCATAAGGACATGGACCATGAAGATGCTAACATAATTTAGAGGGAGCTTTTTAGTAAGGAAACCTTAACAGGTTTGTAAAAGCAGTAACTCAAGGTATGTATAAATATTTATAGTAGATCTTCTTCATATTACAAGGTACATTCATTTCAAAATTTACTAACGTTTTCATGTTTAGTGTTTTGAATCATTATGATTCTTGTCTAAGGTGATTAATCTTTAGATTAAATCACCCTTGTTATATTCTCTATCTTTTGTTTACTTTAGTGAAACTCTAATCGTTTAGGTTCACTGTAAATCCCCAGCCTTTTGATGTTTAGAGCACACTAATAATGAAACCCTAGTCTTCTTAGGGTTTGTTGATAAAGCTAAGATCTCATGATAAAATCCTTCTCTTCTAATGTTTAGGGTTTTGGTGATGTTATGATAAAACCCTAGCCTTTTTAGGGTTTGATGAATTAAAGTTTAGGGTTTATGAACAAAATCCTTGTAGTAGTTAAATTAAGGTCATAGAAATGAAAACCTAGGTGTTTATGCTACTGTATGATTTCCTAGCCTGATTGAATTTGTTGTATGTCTACTTTTGGAATTTGGTGTACGTATGTAGGGTTTACAATAAGGACCCTAAGTAAGAGATTGATATAAGGAAATTTTAATGAAACTTTAGTATGCTAAATTGATTGTTGATATCCATGAAATCTAGGGTTTGTGACAAAACCCTAGTAGAGTTTAACATGAAATTTTAGGGCACAATATTTCCTTCCTAGATGTAATGATTGCTAATTGTTGATATCTAAACCTGTAAAGTCTCGATGATGGAATCTAGGGCTTGCATAAATCCTAGCAAGTTGTCAACGTCCAAAGAAATAACTCTTGTTGAATATGAACCTAACTAGGTCTAGGTATTTTATGTCTAAAGCTCGATTACTTTGATGCTTCCATTCTAATGACATGATTTTGATATACTTGACTTTATGCTTATGTATATTTGTACTTGGTTGTACTTGCTATTAAAGATTTACAAGTACACAATCTTCAAGATGTTAAAGATGTTCATCTACCTTACAATTGAAGATGACTCGATAATAGTGATGAACATGATGAAATGAGGGAGTTGTGAGAATGATGATATCAAAGATGCATAAATAACCTTATTGCCATAAAAGGATTGATGTTCCTGTATAGCTGAAAGAATGAAGTTGTTGATCTCCCTAAGTTAAGAGGGAGCTTGGATAGAAAGAAAGGGTATATCTCCCCAGTTAAGAGAGAGGACATATTATGGCTACAGTGAATACTTTGAAGAAAGAATGAGATCACAAAATAAATGATTAAAGCACTACTGATAGATTTTCGTGATTGATAAAGTTGTGAACAAGTCTTGGATGCTTTGGAAGATATGTTGAGGCTAAGTTTGGTGCTACTGAAGAAGTTAAAGAAGAAAGCTTCCAACGAGATGTGTTTGATAATATGATCTAAGCAACAACAGAATGGTTGAGAACCCCAAAGGTTTGAACTGATATATATATTGAAATGTTTATTACTAATTGGGGTTATGATTGTGCAAGTTCTCTCCTTAAGAAGGTTGAATGTTTGAAGCATGCTTAGACTGGTGGATATACCTGATTTAGTTTATAGGGAGAAATGAAGCTTCTTGGGGCGACAAGATGCTTGGGAGGACATAAGGCCAGCCTTTGATGATGTCTAGATCCCAAAGTAGGGAGGGTGGCATTGGTCTTGGAGCTTTGGCCTTGGATATGCGCCTAGATCCTTGGGTTGGTGTTAGAGCTAAAGACTAATGGTACCTGGAGTGGCTAAAGCTTGGAACACACCTTAGTCCCACCCGATTAGATACCTTGGTCAAGTATCTTATTTGTAGCACTGCGTGTGCTGTGACTCTTCATAGAGCACATCATTTTGAGATCTTCCATGTACCTATGTATACATGTAATTATGAATACCTCCCTAGTTAAGAGGGAGTGTTGAAGGATGTAATTAGTGTCGGTTGTCATAATTGTATTCGTCAAAAGAACGAAATGTAATTTTTTATTGTAAAAGTAATTGACTTATTAAAGCATGGGTTTCATGTTTGGGTCAATGGTCAATAGGTCAAAAGCACCCATTGAGTGCTCTAGGGTTTGTGTCTTGTGTCAAAAGTCAATGTCATGATGTATAAGTCCCTTCTTGGGTTCATCATATCAAAGAAATAAATTTATTATATGTATTCTAGTCATGTGAACCCCTCCACCATCAAGTTAGCCTCAAGCTCTTCAAAGTCGGCTCCAGCTCCATCTTTTATAAGTCGGCCTGCCTACTATTCATGTCGGCCCAAATGTATAGTGACAAACCACTATATATAACAAAAATACTTGAACTATTTTGAGAGAGAAATAATAAGATTCATTATGAAGCTAAAAGGAAAAAAAAGGAGTGTGATATACTTAAAAGAAGGACCTACACTAAGACAAAAATAAGGAAAATATAAGCAAAGAGATCTAGAAGCCTAGCAAAGAATTTTGTGATAGATCAATGAAGGAGAAATAAGGTACAAAAGAAAGTTACAAGACTGAAAGTTTGGTTATCTATAGAAGGACCGAAAGATCTTATTGTCTATTACAGAAAGGTCGTTGTTTTGTTATTCATTTTAGGGCTGAAGTCTAACAACATGGTGCAAAACCAAAGTATACTAAGAACCAAAAAACTTCAGTCTAGAAGTCTAGCTGAGACCATGAACTAATGAAGGAATCTTCCTTGTTAAATATTAGTTGGAAGGTTGACTTGATGGTTGGAGGAGGTTGAGTCAAAGGTCTTGGAGGGTCCCAATTTGATTTGGATCTAATAGTGGAAGAGTTTGCTTGGGTTTTCTCCTTCATAGGGGTTTTGCCCTTGCTGAGTGCCTATCTCTGGTGTCTTTGTGATCTTTGTGTTTGGCATTTATCTTGATGATGAAATAACATAGCAACAATAAAAAAGAACAAATACAATAATCACAAGAACTTGTCAAAGTATTAGAGAAAGCGAACTAAAGAACTTGTCTATACACTGCCCTATATTTTCTCAACATGATGAAGTCTAACACCTAATTTCTCTTCTTAATTACTTGTGAATATTATATGTGTTCTTATTACTTATTATATCTTCTTCATCAAGCAATTATACAAATGTTCAATTTTTCACGAAAATATAGAGATCACAATGAGACAAAAAGACACCAAAATTAGACTGGTAGCCAGGGAAAAACTCGCAAGAGGAAAACCCAACAATCCTTCTCTTATAGAATCATATGAAAATGAGAGATATCCAAGACTAAGATTTAGACCAAATTGCCACCAAGATACCAAGTCCAACCCTCCAAGTCACCTCTAAAGTCAAAGTCAACACTCGTCAAACTTCTCCAAAATCTGGTCAAAGTTATGAAATTTGAACCTGCAACAAGGGGCCGAAATTTAGCTTGCAGTGGCTTCAGAAAATCTCAGCCTTTTCACATGTGCAAGCTATAATAGGTCTGAAATTCGAAGGAATATTGTTCTTTGACTTGTTTTCTATCTCCTTTGACTTGTCTTCTTCTCTCCTTTGCTAGGTTCAAAAAATGCTTCTTGTGATGTGTTGTGAATATGCTCCAAGTAGGTTGAATTGTCTCTTATATATAGCTATCTAGGAGGATTGAATAGGTATCACTTTGGAGGGCCAGGCCAACTTGTCCAAGGAGGGTCGATTTGGTCATCTTGTGGACTAATGACTCAAAATAAAATTTAATTTTTTTTTCTTACAAATTTCCAAATGGAACAGGACTCAAATAAAATTTTCTTTTGACTCAAAATAAATCTTTTGACTCTTTTGACTTTAAGCATGAAGAATATGCTTTATGAATATAATAAATACATCAATGATAGATTTATATTATGAAGATCAAACCTAGTTACAACTTCAATACTAGAGTAAAAGGTATTTCCCAAGTCCTCTAAGTTAAATTAGGTGGATGATGCTGTTATCTTTTATGAAGGGATGTAAACATATGAATTAACTTCCAAAGTCATATATAATGTTGAGGGTGTAATTATGATCCAACTAGTTGACTAGACTATGGATAGGAGTCTTCTTGCATTTGCAAAGCCTTGTGAGAGGGAGATTTTACTAATTCGACATACACACACTTTCCCTTTGTTTAATTTTTTCCTTTGATTTATTTTTTTCCAAGTCATTTTTCTTTGGATAAACATTATGCTCTTAGGACATGAGGGGGGGAGCATGGCATGGTGAAGTATTTTTTTACATTAATTGTTGTTTTCTTCACCTCTTTAATCTTTTATTTGGCTTGATTTGACTTTTTAAGGCTTGCTTTTTTTCTTTATCTTTCTTCACGACTCTTTTCTAGATGATCTTTGGTATGCTAACCACATGTTGGAGGAATCTTTTTTTTTTTATGAATGGGATGGAAAGTGTAAGAGTATTTAATGGAAAATGTTAAATATGGAAGGGATATGACCACACTACCTACCTTGACTTCTCACTAGTATCTAGTGGACTAGACTAAGACATACTTATCTAGAAGCAATTATGTACTGGGATGGTTAGAAGTAGTAACAAGGTAACATCCTTATTAAGTCAAAAGTGATAACATCCATCTAGTGCTAGTTTCTAAACAAGTTAAAACCTTAGCATCAATTTTAGGTGAGGAAGTTACACAATGAAACCATGCCAACCAATGAATGAAGCAACGTGAGATATCATATAGAACTTCTGAGATCAACGAAACATGAATTGATACACCACTATATGTGAATGACTAATGAGCACATGAACGTAGTTGATGAATGCATAATAGTAGGTCTAGGATGATAAATACAAATCTTGTTAAAGCGAGAACCAATCACACGAATTGAGTGTGTCTCTAGGGAAGTTGCTTAAAGGGAAACGAGTCCAAATTTCTTGCAAGGGTCATTCTAATTTAGTATGACTATGACACTGACCATTGCCTTGAGATTCTAACTTCTTGACTTTGAATTTGGCAATATCCAACTGTAGGATTTAGAGGAAGACAAATTGGGTAACAATTATGATGCATTGGTCACATAACAACTATTAAGGACATACATTATGATAATGATAAGCACAACTATGGTTTGTTGATAAGTGTATGGGCAATCTATTTATGTTGAAGCGTTTATTCTCTATGGGTCACTCTTTTTAAACTATGACTTTGTAGTAGGCCTTCAAGGGTTTGTTTGGATATTAGGGGCAGGAAGCCCATATTATACTATTTAGGATATATTTCTTATGATTGTTATATATTAATATGAGGCTTAATTGACACATCCCAATATGTATTTATTTTAAGTTAATCCAAACATGTCCTATGAGTATTGCTACCCATCGAAAAGTGAGTAACCCAATAGAAGAAAAATTTCTTCTCCTTGGACAACGAACCAACCAACAACTCTATTGATCAACACTTGACATGATGCCATGGACCCTCCACATATATGCTATGGTCAGATTTATTTCTTCCATTCAACATTCCTCTTTGAAGGAAGGTAGGTCATCCATCAATAGGTATTTAAATGTTCTTTTGGAATTGCACGCCTCTCCTATAGGAGGGTACTCAGGGATTTTAAAAACTTACCACAGAGTCAAGAAGAAATTTTGTTTGGGATGACCTTAAATTTGATATTCAGAAGTTTGTGGCAGAATGTTTGGTTTGCCAACAAAATAATGTTGAGACAATTAAGATCATCTTAGATTTCATCAAGTCACTTTTTAGAAGTCTAGAGAAAAAGTCGTTTTCCTTAATAAATCAATTTTCCTAAGTTAGACTTACGAATTTTTAAAATATTGATCAATTAATTTAATTGAGAGGTTTCTAATTGTTTTCTCTTGAAACCTTTTCTAGGTTTTGGAGATCTCGTGTTCCTTAGCCTCTCTAACACCTTAGAGACTAGAACACCTACTCGATGCTACCCCCAATCCATAAACTAACAATTTGATGATCCCAAGGCAACAAACTCAAGATCTAAGTGGTCATGCGTATGGGCTACCAAGAGAAAGGACAAGTTCCAAGCGTCGAATCAACTGCCAAAGAGGGTTGCGTAGAGCCTCTAAGAGAGGGCAGTGTATAGGAGATGAGTTGCCAAGTGTCATCACATATCATGAGAGGGAGTTGAACGGAAGTGAACTCCCCACTTAACTCCCATTATATCTATGCTAACTCGACCATCTCCAATAGTTAACTCGGCCCCCTCTTTGTGGATGAACTCGATCTCCATGTGGACAATAAACTTGTGGTGTATGGTAGCAAATTCAACCTTCATTAATGAGACCAATTCGACGCTCCACTTGGCCGTTTGACTTGACTTTTAAATTCACTCAAGTGGTTGAGTCACATAGTTGATTGAAAACATGTTTATAATATGTTCCTGTCAAAAATTGAGAGATGAGCAAAGAGACATTTTGCACAGCACAAATCTCATACTTCAATTTATTAGTGATCACATCAATTACAAATATAAAGGACATAACAAACTAACTTCTACACATTTAGATTACGACTCCAAATCACTACACAGGAATCAACAACTTCTAGACTGATGCCTAGTGTCTCACAATGACAACTACGCATGACATGGAGGCATAACTTTCAACACCCTCCCTTAATGCTTACATGGAAAACATTAAAAACACATACTACAACAACAATGATAATTTGTGTGTCACTGGTCTTCATCAACACCCACATCCACTCTGCAATCTCGCAAACACTGTTCTTTCACCACCACATCTTTGCGCTGTCACTTGACCTCAATTTAAAACGTAACCGCCTCTGACCATCGTTGATGAACTTTGCAGAATTGACGTTTCTCAACCTCTCAGAGCGCAACGGGTCAGTTTCGATACTTAACCATCCTATGGAAGTGCCATCATATGTGAATCCATGACCCTCCACAACCTTCATCAGTTATTTAGGATAGCATTCTGGATACAGAATGTCTTCAGCAGACAATTCTACAACTTGACCTTATAAAATAACTTGTACTGACACTCTCAGAATATGATGAGTCACACCAATTTGACCTTATTAAAAACTACCTATCATTAATGCTCCTAGAACATGATGAGTCACATTAACCTGTTAAACAATTAGCATATTCTTTGTAGTTCTCATTTAATTCTTGCCCAATATAATAACAAACTTGAACATAACTACAAACTTTTAAATCTTCCTTTTAAAAGAGCTTGAGAGGTGTTTTCTCATTAAAACTCTTATTAAAAAAATAGACCCGAAATAAACACTAACCCATCATAAACCCATACCAACATCCACTCCACTATTTGCCACAATAGACATTTTAATTCATTGCTTGTAGAACTGAATAAAATCTGAACTTTGACCTTATCTGAGTTTTCCTTTTGCTTCGGCAAAACGCTTGCTTCTGCAGCATCAAGCCGCTCACAGCTCTTTATTTTCCACGACTTTTTTTTCTAAAAAACACTCAACTGCCACGCTAAATATGAGCGGTGGCTTCGAATGTATGCCCGTGACTTTTCAAGTTTGACGGAACCTTCAAACCGTAGCGCCTGAGCTTCACATAAGACTCAGCATACTGCAATGACTGCTTGATTCAAAGCGGTGGAGAAGGCTTATAAATTAACTCAGACCAAAATTCTTACCCGTGCATGACCTAGACTCATGTTTTTAGATCTATGAATAGACCCGCCGCAATTTCTGAATGATTCCACGCCCTAACAAAACGGAAAAAAATAGCGCTTTGGATTCCACCGTAGCCACTAACACGAGGGGGAAATAATGGCTGGTTCTTCTACTTTTCTGCGACCAATAACCAAGTCCTCTTCACGCAGCCGTGCAGATCCGAGAGAACCCCGAAGGCATCCATCTCCGAGCCCGCAGTAGATCATCATCGACTTTCCTTTTAGGATTAATGTCGTTGTAGTCTTCTCCTTGATTTCCCAGATGACTTGTGACGGATTTGCAATCTCGTTCCGGTGGCTACAACTAAGCGATGCATTCTGATTGTCTCTGAAACAGCCTATGCATTCCTATGCTTGAAGCCTTAGAAGAAGGAGCCCGCAGTTTTTAAATTCCACGCTGCACAAATTCCACACTACAGTTTCTAAATGCAAAATTTCAATAAGGGATGTGAGATCTGGAGCAAATCGTTGGACGTTTTCTTAAAAAAATTTCAGATTTCATCGTCCTTTTACACACACAAATTTTTATAAAGACACAGATTTAACAATCATACTCAAAACAACAATCTGTTTTATTACATTAAAAAATAATCCACTTTTCTACCTTACTCTATTTATCTACCTTATTCTATTTACAGAGGAGCAACATTTAAGGATCTCTCATCTTCTTGGGCTCTCCCTTGAGCGAGTCAAGTCCATACAGGGTTTGATACCATGCTAAAGATTGAGATATGAAAGATCCTTAAATATAGGCTTACATTAAAAAATAATCCACTTTTTTACTCTATTTTATTTACAAAGAAATAACGTTTAAGGATTTCTCATCTTTTTGGGCTCTCCCTTGAGGGAGTCAAGCCTATACAAGCTTTGATACCATGTCAAAAATTGAGAGATGAGCAGAGAGACATTTTGCACAACACAAATCTCATAGTTCAATTTATTAGTGATCACATCAATTACAAATATAAAGGACATAACACACTGACTTTGACACATCTAGATCATGACTCCAACTCACTATATAGGAATCAACAACTTTCATACTAATGCTTAGGGACTCACAATGACAACTACACATGCCATAGAAGCATTACTTCCAACAGTGCGGAGTTATTAAAGAACTAGTTTTTCTTGTCTTTTTCTCATTTTTATGAGTAAAAGTGATTTTTCATGAGGTAAAATTAATATTTTCCACCTCAAAGTGGGTACTAAGGTAATGTTGGTGCTCTAAGCATGAAAATAAAGGACCCACATACCATATGAGTCTTCCTAATACAAGTTTTTTATTAAGTGAGACTTAAGATAATGCTTGGGATGGTAATATAAATTGACTCTAGACTTAGGAAACACACTCAAGGCCTAATTATTAAGATGCACTCTAGCTTTGGAGGATATTAGTGAAAAAACTTGATTAATTTTTTACCTCTAAAAAACAAAAATAATTAATTAAGTAAAAAAACACTTTGGAGCATCTTCCTTAGTAACTAGATCCCAAGAGTCTAAGCTTTTTACATAAGTTCATCATGCTAGTGGCATTCTTTACAATCCCCCCATGGGGGTATGAAATTTGCATGAAGAAAGAAGAGAGGGAAGATAGAAGAATAGAGAGGAAAGAAGGGGAAAAATTGACCTGCTAGACTTTTGAACTTGAAAAATTTGATTGGTGCCTTGTACATGGGGTAATCGAGTCCTTATTTTGCTAAGTACAACTGAGCAGGTAACAATCCCTTTCCTAAGCATAGTTTTTCCAGCCCTTTGGTGCGCCTTTTTCTCTAATGATTTATCTTTATTTGGTGCATAGCTTAGGGGCCCAAGCTTGTTTTTTTCTTTTCCAATACCTCTTTAAGATGTAGCAGTTTATTGCCCATCAGAGTTGGGACATTCAAGGGTTCCTTTATTTAAGATGGAGCATTAAATGCTTGAGGAATTGGGTGATGGATAATGAGGGGGGTAAATCTTATGCTAGGCTTTTTCCCACATGCTAAATATTATCCCAGCCATCTTTTGCATTTTACATTTTTTTCATTGTGACTTTATATGTGCTTTTAACTTTCTTTTAGCTGTATCAAACTCCGTGGCCAAGTTTTCAGGCCTTGACTCAAGGATGTGGATATAGGGTTCAATCTTAATGACCAATGACCACCAACCTAAATAATGGAGATGGATATTTGAGAGAGATGGAAAGTGGTAAGTATGGATTACCTTGGACATGCTATTATCAATCAAAGCCTTCTTAGTAGTGCTCTTCCTAAACCTTAAGGTCATAGAGGAGGTCCCACTAGTGACTAGACTAGAGTCAAAGACTAACTTCCCAAGTAAAGTGTGGGAGCAAGGATACCATCGAAATCAGTCGATTATCCAATTTGCCCTGTGACCCATATTAATATGCCTAAAACATTAAATGAAAGCACATGATTACAAGAATGGTTAGAGTACCTATTGAGAGATGAGTTTCCTTTCCTTTGACAAACATGACAAATGTGAGAGGGATTTGACTGGAGCAATGGGTGGAGAAATTTGGAAAAATGTTATGGGTTAACCATCATGGTGCTACCGGCTAGCTAGCTGTAAAAACGAGGAGAAAAATTTTCTCCGAGGGGTTACCCACTCTTGGTGTGTTACAAGGCTGAAGGAATGGAATCTAAATTCTGATTCAGATTTTAAACTAGCATAGTACAAAGTGAATATTATGAATTTTAGAGGGTTGGAAAGCAAGGTTAGTGTCTAGAATTTATATTGGGAAAATGAAGTCTAGAGGGTCATGTTTTAATGAGCCTTTTCTCATGCAATAAGGGCTAAGTGAGATCAAAATAAATGAATTGCAATGTACATTATGTGGCTGTCCCAGAATGGAAAAAATATTGTTTCAAAGACCTAATTAAGATTTTCTATTATGTCAAGAGTGCTTGTTTCTTACTATGAATTGTAAATTTTGGCCACTTCATACAAAGAAATATGACATTCTTTTTAACCATTTCTAGCAACAAACATAAGAAATTTAGATGAAAATAAATCACACATAAACCCTTCCAAGTAAGGAACAAAGTTGCTCGGTTGAATGTCTCGTTGATTTGCTTGAAGAAACTCAATTAGCCATATTCAACTTCAGCAATATAAATCCAAATACATCAAAGTTGAGGCTCCAAAAGCACTTTCCAATATTAGAAGTTATAGTCTCAAGTGTCTCCACAAACTTTCAAAAATCATTATAGTAGGAGGGGCCTCTACTATATAAAGTTTAGGCTCAACAACCTTCAAAATAAAATAACAATGTCAAGTCTAAAGCCCTAAATCTATTTAAGGAAAGCATAAAAAACTAATATCCAACTCAATGGACAAGTCAAATAACTCATAAAATAAGAGTGGTTGTGCCACATGTACAATTCTCCAAGCATGTTAGGTCCAATAGGAGGGATGTACCCTCAAAGTAGGCATACGAATGTGTCAAAGGCCCCAATGTTCTCCATGAGCTCTTCCAAGACAAATCTCTCACCTAACTAATCCTCAAAAAAAGTGTGAATAACAACTTGATGCCGCACATGTGGGTATCCCAAGGTGGATGCATCCTCAAAATGGATGAGGCCAAGCAAAACCTTCTCTAGTGATGCATGTAGTTCCTACAAGGTGCAATGCCCCATCAATATTAGGGTAGACCAAGTAAAACCTCATCAATATGGTACATGTGGCTCCTAGGTGTGTTTCCCAAGGCATAACAACCTTCAAAGAGTACAAATGGAAATCCAAGAGAGACTATGTTAACCACTAACCAATTATCATCAATCCATGTGCAAAGTGGACCAAAACTCCAACAAACTCCTAGGATGAAAGGGGCGACTCCTTAACAATAAAATAATGACATATCATGATGATGCCTCAATATGTGTGCACAAAGGGGGGATCATTCCATTTAAAAGGGTTAATGACATCATAATAAAGTATGTTAAGTGTGAAATCTTGCCAGTGCTTTCACACATTAAGCCAACCATTCTAGACAACATTGTCACATATGACTCCAAGAAACAATAAAAGGGGGTAATATGTCAAGCACTCCCCATAATGTGACCCCACATGGATAACCATAGGAAATATATTAATAAGTGCTAGGGTGGTCGACAAATATAATCAAAGACCATCTTGCCAAGGTTTATTCATGTCCGAAGTGATGATGGACACATAAGAGAAAGGAATAATAGGAGATATACCCTCCTACCCAATCAAATAATGAAACCATCATCACAGGTTTAACCTAGTGATCTCCATCATGAACAAGATACAATCTCAAAACATCATCACGAGGCTAAATACAAAGTAACTAGAAATAATAATAATGCCTAGGGACATAAGCCAATAACCTTGCACTGCCACTTTCCTCTAAACATCACACCCCTAACTATTGAGCAATTAGTTAGTAGAACCATAAGGATAATGCCAAGGAGAGTGTGTCCATGAAATGTCTTTGGATTAGGTCAGTCATATGTTTGGACCATTTACAAATATCTGTTGCATATGATATTGTGCATAAAATCATACTCATACATCGCAATGAGTTACAGAACTAATTTTCTATAAAGACAAGAACAACTTATATGTCCCATAAGTATCCACAACCATGTCTATGAATTTAATACAAATATTTAGATGATATCAATTAACCAAATAGAAACATCTTGAAATGATACTTTAAAGATGCAACAGATATTGTGCATAAAATCATACTCATACATCACAATGGGTAACAAAACTAATTTTCTATAAAAACGAGAACAACTTATATGTCCCATAAGTATCCACAACCATGTCTATCAATTTAATACAAATATTTAGATGATATCAATTAACAAATAGAAACATCTTGAAATAATACTTTAAAGATGCTAAACTGCACTGTGGACTATCAAAATGTGATTCCTAAATTAAGATCACCTAGAGGAAAGTATTAACGAAGGCTCATATAAGACCCACCAAAACCTTTTTTATCCCCCATCAATGTTGATACACGCACACAGTGAAAATGAAGAATTTGGAGAGGTAACTCACTAAAAGTTTATGCTTCCGTAATAAAATAAATTTATTGTGAAAAACAATGTTGCAAATATTGTGTCTGGAAATTTATTGCCCAGGGTTTGGAAAGAAACTTATTGACAGCGTTAGGGAAGATACCGGGCAAACTTAAAAATTACAAAAATATTTAATGTTTTTCAATTTTTCAGACATCTAAAGCAAACCCCCCCTTCTGGCCTCTTTTTACAGACAAAGGTAACAGTGAGTAACGCCTTTATTCTCAATCCTGTACTATCCCATACTCTCTCTCTTAAAGACCATTATTTATAACAAAATACATTGCCAATTGCATATGACCTGAGAACAAGAGTAACGATATGACACATGGAAATTGTATGCTGAAAATACCGGCCTTTGACAAATCATATTGGTTCTCTTCAATAAAATACAAGTGGCATTTTCAAACAAAATTTCAATAAAGTAGTTGTCATCAGATTTTCACTTTTTATTAGTTTGATTGCAGTCAAATTTAGGCTTTTCAAGATGCCAGAAACTGCATACCTGATCCTTGATCATTTGTTATTTAAGGAATAAATTTAATGAATTTGTGCTGTTTTATGTGGTCTTGTAAGTTGATGAAGAAAAGAAGAGTAGATTTTTCGGTGTGGATGATTGGGAATATCTATGTTTTGCTTTATTTCCGTTAATGGTTTAGCATGATGGCACTTACCAGAGCCCGATGCAATAATGCAGTACAATTGGAGAGCTGTATGAATTTGACACAAAGTCAAGGCCATCATGGAAGAAACATATCTGGGGTAAATCATCAACAGAAAACATTTCTCTGGCACCGTCTAGAGGTTGTACTTTGCACAGTTTGGTTGGAGCAAGTTCAGCGTCACTTTTTCTCTTGAGCAAGGTGATGATCCTAACCTAATGTTTGTTGTAAATTAAGGTTATTGGCTTCTACTGTCCTTATGAACCTTGCATAGGTTTACTATTAAAATCCACAACCACAAATCCATGTGATCCCTCACTATTCTTTTCTTAGTCTTTATATATTCTGCCATTCTTGATCATTGTAAATTCTAATTGTAAACACTAAAATGTATTTCCCTTTTCCTTCCTATCAGCTGCATAAATGTTCAAGCATTTCTGTGCATATAACTGTTGGCATGCAAGACCTGTATCCGCTAGAGAGAAAGAAGAACTTAAGAAGAATGATATTGATTGCTTTATGAGATCCACTAGAACACTCGTTGGTGCAACATATTTGTGACTTGTGTGCCGAAGGCCTAACTAAAAGCTATTTCCTTTTTGTCTTCCTATCAGCTGCAGAAATCTTCAAGTATTTATGTGCATTTAACTGTTGACATGAGAGACCTGTGTCAGCTAGGGAGAAAGAAGAAGAATGAGATAGATTGCTTTATGAGATCCACTAGAATAGTCTTTGGTGCAACATATTTATGACCATTTGTGCCAAAGGACTAAATTGACGAGTGTGCTCTTGTTCATTTTATTGATATAGACAGGCTAACTATTTTTATTAGATAAAAATAAGTGGGATTTTCTAGGAATTGCACCATTGTTTACCGTCTTAGCCGTCATGGGGAAGACCTTAATGTAGGTTAGGGACAGTCAAACTTCTTTACTTTTTTAAGCAATGGATAATATTGTTTCCATTTCAGTTTTGCATTGTTGATGTTGTTGTTGTACATTATTCATTTTTCTTGAAACTTGAAAACTGTTACTGATTATAGTTCATTGGAGTCTGAAGGATGGTCTTCTGTTAGAGAGGCAGTTATTCCAAAGAAAGTGGAAGTGGTTTATGCATACAACGCCTAAAAATATTTCTTTTAGTGCGTTGGGGCCTACTTTTATAAATGAAACATTTGGTACAAAGACATTCTCCATATTTTTGACCACCAAGACAGGGTCGGCATATGAGTACCAACTTCCAAAATTGTCAGGTACATTACTCGCTTTTTATTTATGTTTTTATTTCAAGACCTAGAAATATCTCCAATAATGAGTTCTCTTTTCATTAAATTGTCGTTTTCTATTTATGTTTTTATTTCAACTTTTTTTATTCTTTTCAGCCATTGACCTAGAAATATCTCCAATAATGAGTTCTCTTTTAATGAAACGCTTAGAGGGTCTTGGGTCTTGACTGCCTTGAGTGTCATGTATCTAAATGTCTGTAAGTAGGAATAGCTCATTATTAATATGATAATGATATGTAGAATACAAATATCTTAATAAGTATAAAAATATAACATGTAATATTTGTTTAAATGCCTTCAATAGATCTTGATACCTTCTAGAACCGCACTTGCAAACTGTCACCTCAATAAACACACTCTCACTTTTGATTGGTTGTTTTCCAGCACAAGGGGGTTTCCCTAATAGGATTTCCAATCTTCCCTTAAAACCAAATACTTATTATTAGATTTGGCAAAACAGAAATTTAGAATTTTCAATAGATATATGGTGCTGAATTCAAGTAGATGAGTTCTTTATCCTTGGCCTTATGAAGTTAAAATACTTCAATGTCTTGGAGAGCTTAATCATAGAACATAATAAACCCCAAACATGCTATGCGTTCTCACCTTGTTTAGCCCAAAGCAGTTACTTGACCAACTACATTTGAAACAAACCTTCTCTTCATAACTTTCACATATTCAAGGGTTCCTTCCCACTTCGCCAAATTTCCCTTAACCTTCTAGTTGTTGAAACACTTTATAGATATCTAGAACCTTGGCCTTTTCCTTCCGTGTTCACACTTTGCTTTTAACCTGACTTACAAATTGGGCCCGATTTCCCAGTTTGGCTCCCTTTTCAACTGTTTAAGTGGATGCCTTGGCCAATGTCAAGATTGGGCCTGATCCCTCTATCAAGCCCCTTGCTCACTTTTATCCCTTATATTGTATCAAATTCCACTCTGTGATTTTCATCACATTTATGGAAATTTGTTACTAGTTCATTAGAGTTATTGGATTGACCTGGGGGGATTCATCTTTATGGAGCCCGTTATTTTCATGGCACCATATCAATTGATGGAGGTCTTTGGTTGGGGAAGTCTCGCTTCTCTTTGGTTGGATGATTGTGCTTGCTGCTTGATTGTCATTTTTGCTTCAAAATCTCACAAGTCTTGTGAGAGGCCTCATAAGGTAAGAGCCAGACCAAGATGCAACAATGAGGTGGATTTCCATTGTCATTTGAGCAATTTTCCTCCTACTTTTTAGTGGAATTTCAGCTCACAGGAGGATTCCCAATTTTCACTTGAAAGATATTATAAAAGAATGAGAAACACTTCCAGTAGAAATCACATTGGGAATGTTTGGTGAACACGTTTCGAACCATCTAGTGTGGTTTAACGTTAAGACAAGATGGAGAATCAAATCATGGCATCAGATTAAATAAGGAGAGTGTGATGCAGAGAAGCTTAATTCTAACGGCTATATTACAACAGTTACTTTTGAACAAGAATATTTATTAATGAGGAATAATTTTTTAGAAAGAATTATTATTATTATTCCTATTATATTATTATTTATTTATTTATTTAATTTATTAAATATTTTATATTATAAAATAAACTAAAAGTAATGAAAAGACCAACCAATTCTAGGATAATAAGAGAGGACAAGATTAAAAGAATAAATGCAAGTCAGATTTAACAAAAAAAAACAAATGGAAAAATCAAATAGAAATAAAGGGCAAATTAAAGTCAAAATTAATGAACAAGTGAAAAAAACAATATGACATATATTAAAACAAAAATGCTAAATGCAAAAGGGACTAAAAAAAAATTAATAAATAATTAGTTAATTTTAATAATAATAATAATATTTTTTGAATAATATAAAATTATGAATAAAGAATAGTAAGGAAAATAAATGACAATTTGAACACACACAAATGTATATAAATATAAAACTAAAAAAAAAAAAAGAGAGGAAATCAAATAATAATTATTATTCTTATTATTATATTTTTAATCAAAATAATAATAAATTTAAAATGAAAATAAAGATAAGAATAAAAATAGATAAATAATGAATTAATATAATATAAATAATAATAAATAAATAACTAAAATATAAAAATAAGGCATAGGAGAGTAAGAGAAATACAAATTTCTTAGGAAGAAAGGGAAGGGACCTAACAACTACTAATTTTGCATTCATCATCTCTATTAAGATTTCTTGGCCTTCTCCCAATCTCTATCACTTCCCTAAACTTGCGGTGATGAAAATGATCAATCCTAGCAATGACCTGAGCTTTTTCAATGCAAATGTGGTGATTTGTCTTCTCTGCATGCTTTGCCAATGTTGAGGAGCGGGTCCTCCCATGTTTGATGTCAGTTGCATGCTCATGGATCCTTTGATTTATTGAGCGACCGATTTCACCAACGTAGGGTGTTCCGCAAGAACATAGGATCACATAAACACATTTCATATTCTTAGGGTCCACAAGGTCTTTTACCAATCTAAGGGAACTACGAATTGTGTTCAAGGGCCTAAAGGTTGACTGAACCTTATGCTTGTTGGGTTGTGTTATATTCTTTCCACGACTAGCCCATGTAGTTAACCGGGGGGTTAGAGGGGGGTCGGAGCCCCCCCTTTGTTGCGCCAATTGCGCACCAGGGGGGTCACAGGGGGTTTGAGAGGGGCGGATAACCCCCCTCTATGGGGTGCAGGGCAGCGCCCCGAGCAAATTTTTTTTGGACCCTATATTAGCTTGGGCGGACCTACCTATGGTTTTTGCACATGGTTTTGGACGCAATGGTTTTCGGTCCATGGTTTTGGACGTGATGGTTTTTGGTCCATGGTATTGGATGCTTCGGCATGTATAAATATGTACTGTAACATTGAAAGGAATATAATGAAAAATCAATCTGGTAGTCTTGGTTTTGGGATCCAGGGGAAAATCTCTGTGTATATGTGTTTTATGTGTTATGCTCTCGCATTGTTTATTTTCTGTGTTTTAGAATTCGTATGCATGTAATTTCTGTACAAGGTTAAAACCTACAATGCTTCCTTAGATCCCTATCAATCTTATCAATGGTTTCTTGGATAAATGGAAGAGGCACCCCTGAAGCCTAAACTTTGGGATCGTTTTTAATCTTAGGACTTTTGTCAGCTTTAAGGAAAGATTTAAGACATTGGTGCCTAGTATATCCATTATTTTTTAAAACATTAAGGAGATGGGTTCTCTCAACATTAAAGTGGTTTTCATTAGAAACTCTTAATGCATGAGTAACTAAAGTGTTGAGAACACCCAACTTTTGAGCAGGGAAATGATGAGACTTAGCATGAAGATATTGCTCCGTGTGAGTTTTATTCTGAAAGACCTGGTCGGAGAAAGAACCATCCTCCTTTTTGGAAATAAGATCGTCAAGGAAATGAAGGTTCCCATTGATTTCACATTCCATAGTGAGCTTTATGGAGCTAGATTGATGGTTAAGATGCTGGAAAAAGAGATTTAACTTTTCTCGACCATGGGGCTAGATAATGCAAGTGTCATCCACAAATCTCTTCCATAGCTTTGAATTGAATTGAGCCAAAGCCAAAGCCTTAGATTCAAAGTCCTCCTTGAACAAATTAGGCACAATAGGGGAAAGTGGGGAAGCCATGGTGATGCCACAAGTTTGTTCATAAAATTCCCCTTCAAAGCTAAAGAAAGTAGAGGTAAGACAAATTTTAACCAATTTAGTGGTATCTGAATCTGTAATGCGATTAATGACCTCCATGGCCTCCTTAAGAGGGATATTAGTGTAAAGGGAGACCACATCGAAACTCACAAGAATATCCTTGGGATCAATTTTTTTATCCTTTAACTCATTGATAAAAGATGAAGAGTCTTTGAGAAAGGACTCCGTAAGGCCAACTAGGGGTTTTAGATTTTGGGCTAAATATCTTGCAAGAAGATAGGTCAGCCCTCCTATAGTGTTTATAATGGGTCTCAAGGGAGCCACACTTTGTCAATCTTAGGAAGCCCATAGATCTTGGGAGTGAGAGGGCTACCTTCAACGAGTTTATGGCTAAAAGAGCTAACCGAGCTACTAGATTTTATTGCTACAGCCACCATTTTGCAGATCTTCTTAACGGGATTCTTATTAAGGTTCCTGTAGCTCCCGCTGTTACATAAGCGATCCAACATTTTTCTCCGGTAACCTTCCCTATCTAAGATAACTACAACCCCACCTTTGTTGGCTTTGAGGATAACAATGTCTAGGTTATTGTTCAAAGTCTTGAGGGCATCAAACTCTTTCCTGCTAATGTTGTTCTTGGGGGGATTTACTTTTCTTAAGACAACTGCACAATCTTGCCTGATAATATCTTTAGTTTTGTCTGGTAAGTCCTTTATCCCATATTCAATATCACAAATGATCTCTTCCACAAGAATTTTTCTGGGGGCAAGGGCAAAATTTAATCCATTCTCCAAAAGGCTAAAGACCAGAGAGCTAAATGAAAAAATTGAAAGATTAACAACCCTATTTCTATAAGAAGAGAGAGAATAATAATAATAATAATTATTATTATTATTATTATTATGAATGCTATTATTATTATTATTATTAATATTATTATAATAATAAGAATTACATTGAGAATGACATGGTAAATTAAAAGAGGAATTATCAAGAAAAGGGGAATTCTTGAATGGCTAAGCAAGGTACTTGTTGAATGAACAAAGGATCAGTTCACTAAAAAGAAAAATTGTAACAAACACAGTGCGTATACATAGCAAAATATTCAAAATATCTGGAATATGTAAGGATCCATTATAGGACAAGTAGTATATTTATATAAAGAATGTGAATGTAGAAAATATATGAGATATGATATGGTTACAAATGAGGGCCCACTTATATACCTAGGCAGGTGTCCCTTCATTAACAATTATGTCCTGTAAGACATGCTTTTTTAGTAACTAATTATCATTTAATTAATAACTATTATGATTATTTATTATTTATATTATTTTTATATATTATATTCATAACATGGCCTTCCTCTTCAGAAAATAGTTGTCCTCAAAGCTTATTACTGACAAGGTGTGTCATTTGTTTATTTTTCTTGTAATATATTCACATTCTTTGAAATTCTTCTGGTTGTCATGTTCAATGATACAAGGCGATTCCTCTGAGTGATAAACAAAATTGTCGAACTGAGAAGGGATCTGGCCATCCTAAATCAATCTTTTGTGGGATCTTACAGTTATTGGATACTTTAAATGTATTTTTATCATAAAACTAAATTGCGCTGACACCAATATTCTTTAAAACATATGTCAATTATTTCTGGTCTGATGGATACAAAGACTCGTTAAGATGTCTACTTTTATGATTTGGGTGTCAATAAGGAGTTCTTGTGAATTGATTTCCCCTTAACTAGTTTATGGCAATTTCTTGGTTTACTTGATGTATTTGATTTCCTTCAGATACAAAAATTGCTTGGTTAATTGTTGGATTTTCACTTGAATTTTCTATTGTCTGAATTGCAACATCTGAATATGTTTTCACTCCAACTGGTTTGTCATCTTTTTGAATTGTGATAATGAATGGATCGATATTATTTCATTTTTCTTCAGTTTATGGTAAAATTCCATTGAGTTTTTTCTCGAGAGCTTCATTTTCTTTTTCTAATTTGTACTTTGTAGCTTTATGCTTCTTGACTTGTGAAAGTAGTTTCTAACTATGATCTTTTAAACAAGAAATTTATTCGTTTTTATTGGGGAAGATTTCTTCAGGTGCTTTATGCTTCTTTATTATTGCTTTTTGTTTCTCTTGAAGTATTAGTTTTGAAAAATCCTTAAAGTCTTTTGATGAAGATGTTGTTGCCTCACTTGCACACATAGTTAGTGTGGGAAAAATCCTCGACCCCACAAGGTGTGACTTGGTGGAAAACGAAGAGAAAGGATTGTCACCTATTCCCAACTCTCTTCGTTAAAGCTCTCTCCTAGGTGAAGCTAAGAGGGGTGGTCCATAAAGAAAGTTAATTTAAGAAAATGTGAAATTTCTAGGAGATTAAAGTTAATGGAAAGCTTATCAAAGGTAAATTGATTCCAAGATATGAATAAGTAATGAAATATATATGAGCAACATTCAATGATTCATTCAAATAAAATATACATTCACAGACCAATGCTTAAACAAATAATTGCTCAAAATAAATAGTATGTGCTTGCTCAAATGAAAATTTCAAAATAAGATGGCAATCCCGCAAAAGGAACAATGTTAGAGCAATAATGAAATATCACTTGTAAGATAGAAATAATATGATTCCATGATCATGAGCCAAATATCAAGTACATGTGATACCAATTTATTAAGTAAATTGAAGTTTGCAAATGAAAGATCCACTCTACTTGCAAAATAAGGAGAGTGCTATTTGAAAAATAGACGATGCTTGCAAATGAGATTCAATAGATCCAAAGTAGGTGTTACTTTCAAAATGTAAATAGATGTTGCACTTGCTAAAAGAAATACTCAACAACAAGAGATAATTACGTCAAGAAAAAAAAAAAAGATCATCCATCATAACAAGTACATAAAATAAATAAATTTGCAAGTAAATTTAAAGTGCTCTAAAATGAGTAAATTAGAATAATAGACAATCTATCTAATATGAAATGCAATTATCTTGGTAAATTTTAAATTAAATGTCTATCTAGATGTAACCTTTCTCTCAACTTTTTCGAAACAAGTCTCTAGTGTGAGTTGTGGAGGGATATTCAGGAAAAAGATAACTAAGGATGTATTAACGATACCTCCCCTAGAATATTCAACCACCCGATGTCTTCGGTGTTGCAGAGACTGTGGCTCTGACGATTGCAAGGTCACCATGTTAACCACAAAAGAGGGTCTATGTTCCTCAAGTTGGGCGAGAGAGAAGGGGTTCTAGAAGTCTTTCGACCAAGCTTATGCTTGGAGGTAAATTGATTAAATATGCAAATTAACACCAAGAATGCCTAAATGAGATGTATGTGGACATTAGTGTTTCCAAAGAAAGTATAATGAGAGAAAATCTTCAAGCAATATCACCAATAGCTTTCAATGGAAATGAAGTAAAACAATTAGCTTGATGTAAAACCACAGGTCCAAGATGTGTTGCTTACAATAAAGTAAATTTGCTCCAAATGGTATAGCACAAGAAATATTTCAAGAAATAACCATCAATGACCAAAGTGCCATATGAACATGGATTTGACAAAAATATTGAAGCAATATTCTCATGAACTTGTAGAGCAAAGTGAAACATTTAAATTTGTCACAACAAAATATTTGCTTGCTCAAATAAAATTTGCATGTATTGTGAGTGGATTGCAGAAGTAATTGGAAATGGAAAAATGTAAACTAATATCAAGCATGTGCTAGAATAGGAAGAATATGAACGCTATGTTGATCATGCATGAAATGAAATTAGTAAGTGCAGAAAATTAGAGAAACTATTTAAAAGATTAGTCAACCCACAAACCAAGTTTCTCCCTCCAAATGGAGAGAAGGGATACCATGGGAAAAATTCCCAAGCTCTCACAAAAGAGATCAAATTTGTTATTAGATTAGTTACAATGAGATGAGAGCTTCTAAAGGCCTCAAGCAAGTTCAAGGAAATTCATTACAGTAGTAGCTTTTAAAATCTTTAAACAAATGGACTTTTCTTGATAGAGTATTGATACAAATGAGGCCAAAGAGAGGCCTTTGAAATCTGAATATTGAAGACTATTCCCTACATACAAAATTCAGATTTGAACTAGAAGAGAAGTCAACATGAGGCAAGAGAGGCTAAGCCTCCTTAGAGCCCACGGACTAGAGAGATAAATGCAACGCTCAAAAAGAACTTAGCCTAGCCAAAAATGGGGTCTCAAAGAACTCAACGCCTTTTTGGAAAGCTGCCCAAAGAGTGCGAGAGGTCCCGCACAAGATGTGTTAGTAGTTTTAGAGAGATCCACCCTCAAATTTGCCACCAAAATGGATTTGTATTTTTGCTCAAGAGGCTGCAAAACAAATTTTAAAATAAGTGGAGATAGCATGCAAGAAGAGTAATAATAATTCACAATTAATGTACAAGAGTTAGGTCAAATTATGGGAGTAGAACTCCATACTTGTCTAGTTTAAAATCGTGCTATAAGTAGCTCATGAAATCATCAAAAGCTCCAAATTTTGATCAAGAGAAATTTGAAATTTGAATTTCATATGATTCTAGTAGAGGAAACTCCCCTCTTTTCTTTTCCTTGGATGAGGTCCTTGGAGCCAAAATCGATGGGTCCGTCGATTTTTGAATTTGAGTGTGATTTGATCTATTTGAGATTTCTCCCACACCCAAATAATCCTTCACAAAATTTCAAAAGAGTTTTCTACACACTTGAAAATAGATATTAACATTCATAAAGGGATTAAAGAAATACAATGGGTGAGAGAACTAGATATTCCTCCTAAAATCCCATAGTACTTTTCACTCTTAGAATATTTCTCTAAATAAAATATACAAACAAGATAGTTTGCATATATTAATCCACAATGAATGGAAAAATCATGTTAATATAATCAAAATTGCATAAAAATTGTAACAAAAAATAGAAAGATCACCTCAAGAAAGGAGAACACCATCATTGATACCCCAAAGTCTTTTGTATTATTATCAAAGCAAGTATACAATCCAACAGTCTCCTCAAACCCAATAGCTCATATCAAGAATACATAATGAGAGCCCAAGACTCACTTAAATAGAAGAGATGGAAGCAAATCCCAATGAAAAACCATCTGACAAGTGTGATGATGATAATCCCAAGGCACTCCTCTCCATGCAAATCATACTCCACAAGTGGCACATCGAATTCCTCAAGAGGCCCACACAATCTTTGGAAGCTTCCACACATTTTTGGAGGGACAGGTGTATGTGGGAGTGGAGTGGTAGGAGAGCACTCTCCATTCATATCTTGTGGGACTCCTTTTTAATGTTATTTTATTGGTGGGGGGCATTTTCCACTAGGACACTTTTGTCGCCATTTAAATAAAATAATAATTTGCCACCATTCTCCAATAAAATATTATTTTGCCACCATTCTCCAATGAAATAATAATTTGCCTCCATTCTTCGATAAAATAAAATATTATTTTGTTGCCTTCTTTAAAATAATAATTTCCGCTTTTCTTCCATAAAATAATATTTTTTCCCTTTTTATTAATATTACCAAAAATTGGCAAAACTCAATAATTTTTGCACTCACAAAATTGGGAAACATTACAGGCAACTTGGCCCTCTAGTCCGCAATAGGACAAGCCTTAAGGCCTTCTTTTATAGCAGATCTAAGCCTTGACCCTCCTCCCACAATATTGAAAAGCTTAGACCTTTTTCACGCCTTCTTTCCACAGAGAAACTTGGCTGCCAAGATAGAGAATGATTCCTCCTTGAATGTAATATCCCCATTTTTAGTTTCCCTTATGATGCAGTCAAGATGGACTTCTGGAGCTAGTGGGAACCAGTTTATAGGAGCGATATTGCATCATCCGAGGACCCGAAGGATTTTGGAGGAGTTTTATGGGGTCCATTGGAGCTCGCCTATTGTATTTCACCATCGGGAGTAGTTACGCACAATTTATTCATGGTTCCATTTCTTTATGATGACTCCCATAAAACATAGTTATTTTTAGTATATTTTAATTGTATGCACTAAAGGTGTTGTTGGGAGTGGGATATTTGGGGAAACACCTTAGTGTAATAGCTCGTTGGAACCGGAATGTGGAGTCCCACAAAATGGGATAGCAGAAAGTGACCTTCGGTGATCAGAGAACCGAGGCAAATTTACCATTTCATGGATTAAAAGTGACCTTAATTAGTCAATTAATTAAAATGGGGAAAAGTGACTTAGAAAATAAAAAGTCACTTAAAATAAAGGAAAAAGGAGAGGCTTCTACAAAAGTAATAAAATAATAAAATAAAATGCTTCTAGAAGGTCGGAGAGAGTTCCATCCTAAGTTGCACGAAACGGTGAAACATCTAGAAGTTTTCGAAATGGGGACGACCCAAAACGCAGCGCCCAGAAAATGGAAATGCGAATGAAATGTCATCATATATATATATATATATATATATATTATAATACTCAATATTAAATAAATATAACACATTATTTTGCAAGAAAAGAAAGAATAAGACATATAAATGACATTTTAGAAGGAAATCCAAATTTATATTAACTCCAACAAATGATTACATGATGCAAATATCCAAAATTAGCCTTTATAGATGAGGCTTTACATTCAAGACTCCAAAATCAGCCTTTATATGTGAGGCTATATGTGCTAAAACTAAAACAAAACATTAACTAAAGACAATCATGACTACATTAACATATCATTACTAATAAAACTCCTCATCCTCATTAGCAAAGATAAAACAAGATGCTTGTTCAGCAGAAGAGGTAACTCTACTAGTACTTCCAGTTGCACTTGCATCACCACTGGCACAAATATCAAGAGCAGAAAGAGAGAGCTCTAAATCTAGACATTTTGCATCCACATCCCAATCTTTATGAGGTCCACTTTTATATTTTTCACCCTTATTAAACACAAGACGTAGGTTTGAATGCACATATACAAGGTCCTCTGCCTTCTGCGATCCCAACCTGTTGTGCTTCACACTATGAATGAAATTGTAGGTGCTCCAATTCCGTTTTGCTGATGAAGAGCTTTCCACTTGTGATAGAATATGAGTGGAAAAACTTTGCAAATGAACACCACTTGCCCCATGGCAAGTCCACCACTTAACTGGGTCCATGGTCCTCCTCTCATCCAAAGCTAATATGTTTGCAAAATCCTCTAATCTAGTAGCAAAACAGGCAAATTCTTGCCTTACATTAGTTTGTAAAGAAGCTGGAAATATTCTCTGAAAGGATTTCTTCACTCCATTAGCCACCTCCTTGTCCTTATGTGGAGCCTTCCTCTTCCCGTTGCTTTCAACAATGAATTCTTCATCATAAAATTTTGGATTCAGAGCATGTGCCAAAGTGTGTAATGGAGTGTTGAAGCTATTCCACCTAGTAACAATAATGGACCTCACTTGTTCAGCAAAATCAAAATCCACAAAAAAAAAGTGGGAGCCTCTTGTGTAATAATTTCCACAGTTTTTTCAACCATGGTATCCATACCATCATAAACCTTTTCTAGGAAAGATTTCTCTGTGTCTGCATCTCGAAGAAGATAAAATGCGGGTAATGTGAACTTGAGCAAGAAATCAATCTTGCTCCACCAATCTTCATCAACCAACACCCTTCTCACCATACTTCCCTTCTCTAAATCTACATGTCTCCATTTAGCCCAAGTTGGACCCACCACCATACTCATTAATGCATTTTTAACTTCAACAAGGTGACGCAACATGATGAAGTTTGAAGCATAACTTGTCTCAACAACTTTCAACAACTCCAATTTGGAGTATTCTCGATATATTGCTTGAGAGTGGTGGTGGTTGGTGATGAATTTTATAATCTCCCTAGCTTGCCTTGTGACCTCCATAATCCATTCTGTTTTTCCTCAATCTCTTCTAAAATCATATTCAAATTGTGACCAATGTAAGGAGTCAAAAATATGTGATTATATCTACTCTCAACAATCTACCCTGCAACTTTGCAAACAGGTGCATTATCTGTGATAGCTTGCACCACATTTTCTGGCCCTACTTGTTCAATAGTAGAAATTAAAATATCAACAATGAACTCACTATCCTTTATCTCACATGAACAATCTTCTGCTTTGATGAACATGGCTCCTTTTGGTGATGATGTAATGACATTAATCAAAGGCTTGCGTCTTGTATCGGTCCAACCATCTGAGATAATGGAAAGCCTTGTACTACCCCATGAGTTATGAATTGGTTTCAGAACATCATCAAGAAGTTGCCTCTCTTTCTTCAACAAAATTGTTCTGACTTTTTCATAGTTTGGGCCCTTGTAACCTTGAGGAGCTTTGTTAATCGCTCTCACCAAATCCTTCCAATATGGGGATCGAACCACATTAAAGGGGATTCCACAAGCAAATCTGGCCCTTGCCACTCTTGAGTCAACTTCTTCTCTCCCTTGACTATCAAGCATTTTCAACAATCAACTGTCTTGAATTGCAGTTGATGGCTTTGATAACTCTGCTTCTAGTTCTAGTGCCCTCCTCTTTCTTTCCTCCTGAACAATCCTTGGCTCAACGCTATCAAACATGCGAAGATTCATAGTGCACATGCCGATTTTGCTTCTTTGATCCTTCAACCTTTGAGCATCATCGCTCTCTTTCTTGAATTTGGCCCTCACTCTGCATTTTTGGTATGTGCACACACATCAATACCCTTTATCTCTTCATGCAAAATGTGAGCCTTCATTCTTGTGTAAGATCCCTTGAAGGTCTTTTCATTTTTTCATAAATTGCACTTCCATTCCCATGTACCGCCAAAAGCCATCTGCTACACTTTCATAATATACTTCCATAGAGGATAATTTTCTTGCTGTCTGCTTGCTTGAGTGGATTTAGGGGCACTTGAAACACAACTTTGAGAAGCTATGAATGTTGCAAAATTTCAATAATACAAAATGAAAAAATTACCCAATTTAGGGGCACGTGAAACACACCTTTGAGAAGCCATGAATGATGCAAAATTAGGAAATGAAAAACTCACCCAACTAGCTGCTGCCCACGCTCTTCCTCTTGCTGGCCACGCTCCAAAACACAAATAAACTCCTTGCTGCTACTATAGGAAGCTCTTCTTGCAAAACAATGTGTGAGAAATGAGTGAATGAAGTGTGTTTTTAAAGAAAAGAAGAGGCTCATAGGGTTTCTAGAGAATTCTATTCTTCTCATCTTCTAGAGAATTCCATTTGTAATTTTTTTTTATTAAATTTAGCTAACAACCACATAAAATTTGGTTTATTAGTGTGTTTTGGTGTTATATGGCGCCCACTCCCTTTTCCACTCCTTGAGATGGCTGAAAAAGGCCAAAAAAATCTAATTTTTCCTTTTCGGTCGTCAAAACTCGACCTGTTGTGACCGAAACGGTGCCGAATCGTTGTCGGCCATACCATATGGCGATTCAAAATCACGAAACATCGTATGGTACGACTAGTGACATTTCGACCCCGTTTCAAGCCCGTTTCGGCGTTTCGGCCCATCCTCGATACTGATACACCACCATTTTTGGCGATTCTTGCAACATAGGTGTTGAATAAAGTGTAACTAGGTTCGGTATTCATGATATTGTAGTTATGATTTATAAAAAAATGAATTTATTATGCCTTGTTGCATGGGTTTCATGAGCAAGAGGTTTATTTATTAGTAGCTCCCATTGAGAGCCTTGGGATAAGTCAAAGAGTCAATGTCATGTAATAAGAAGCCTTTCTTGAGCATAAGAAAAACATGAGCGTATAGAAATATCAAGTAGCCCTCTAGGACAAGCACAACCCTCCAAGACAAGCACTAGAAGAAGTTTGCTTGCAAAACGATGAAGAGAACAGTTAAGTCGGCCTCAACATGAATATTAATGACAAGTCGACTAAAAAATAAAGACACATTGGTTCACCCTAACATGTCGGCTAATTATGGAGACATGTCAACTATATATACCCAACTAGGGTCACCACAAAAGCTCAGAATCTCTGACAAGATTTGCAACTTTTGTCAAGTACAATACCTCTGAAATCTTGGTCATAATTACAGTGACACCTTCGCATTCCTCTCGTAAATTTCAGACAAATTCAGTGTTACAAGAATCTCGGATGGAGATGATATTACAGTGTTTTAGTTGGAGAAAAAGCCTGTGGTTCTCGGATGGATATTGTAGGAGTATACACTCTCAGTATTACAGTGATATGTTCATGACATGACAGTGACAAGGATAATCTCGGTGGAAAAAACATAGTCATACTCTTGGAAAAGTTCTCAATGCAACCAAGGATGATCACAGTGTTGACATGATTATGATGAAAGGATCTCATGAGTAACATACTCCATCTCAACATACATCAAGGTATTGTCATGATCCTATCATAGTCATGATCTCGTTCTTAATGAAGACATAGTCTCAAAGGTTATGGTCTCAATGAAGGTGCAGTAATAGTACAAAAATAATGAAAATCTCTTTGATAGTAATGGCCTCAATGGTGCAGGAATAATGATGATCTCAGCAGTGACAAAGAAGAGGACTGATGTCTTGGTCTTGGAGTGGCATAGTAAGTCAAGGGTCATGGTCTTGGTATTCATCAATTGCAATCTCTATAAGAAGAATTTTGTGCGTTTTTTCCTCTCCAAGAGGGAGAGGTTTTGGCCCTAGCAGGATGCCAACATCTTGTGTTCTTATCTCTTTGTTTTGGTAGCTATTTGATGAACTAAAGAAGACACTCTAATAATATTAAGTGAAGATTGGAATAAGAAGAAAAATTGAAAAACACCTCACAAATAGTGATCATGCTAAGAAGAATCTCACTAACTCTAAGTGCCCTAGATTCTTCAACATGGTATCGGAGCTAAGGTGCTGAACTCGAAGGAAGGGCAGCAAAGAGACATTCAAGAATCAAGTCTCAAAGACATCAAAGATCAAGTCTCAAAGATATTCAAGGATCAAGCTTCAAGAATGGAATTAAAGCAAGGTTGAAGAACTTTGTCAAGATTGAAGGATTAGTCTACAATGACAGTCTACAACAACAATCAAGAATCAACAACAAGAACATTTGTCTCCACAGTCATCATCAAAAGGCCACCAAGACCCTCATCAAGTTGTATACAAATCAAGGTAACTCAAAGGACCTCAAATTAAGGATCACATCATCTTGGAACGGGTTGAAATCTTAGAAGCAGTCCTGATATATACTACAAAAGAAGGCAAAGCATATTCAAGGCATTATCATCTTCAATGTTATAAAATCAAGCAAGGATCATCTCCTTGCCCAAGAAGAAGATCATCCAAGGAAGTAGCGAATCATCCCTATCAAAAGGAGCAACCTTTTTCTATTAAGAAAATACTTTCTCGTTTAAAAAAAGATCATCCAAGAAGAAGCCTTCATATATCTTCTTCAACCATCATCAAAGCAATCAAGGTGAAGATTTCATCTTCACATGACAAGAAGTATCTTTTCATTCTATAGTCAAGTTTGTATAAATGACTTCATGATTGCAAGGACATCTATAAATTGGATGGGTCATCAAGATTCCTTGCATGAAGAAGGAGGATAGACATAGTCCTCTAAGTAGCTGAAGTCATCAAAAGGTCTCCTTTGAAATCATGGAAAGGGATACTTATGAAAGATCCCCTCATATAGCAATATTGGAGACATCAAAGAAAAACTCACTCTCTGAAGGTGCAATGAAGAAAGTCACATGAAATTTGATCTACAAGAAAATAAAGGGTATCAAAGGATGTAGGATATCTTCAAGGTCCCACCTACAAGATGTAGGAAGGAAGATAACCATCGCTGATCTATAATGCACTAACGGATAATCAAGGTAACATATATCCATGGGATAATAAAGTTACCTCATTCAACAACTTATGGTCTCTATGCTAAATAGAGAAAGACAAGTTGATAGCAGGAGTATTGAAGGTTAAAGGACTAAAACATGTACAGAAAGGAAAGGCAAGTTTGGTCCTCAAGAAAGACAGAATAAGTATAGCTAAGATTCAATGCAATGGAAAGATTATAAAAAGAAGCTCTTATCACTAGAAAGATGGAGGGAGCTAAAGAAAGGGGCCAAGGAAAGAGGAAGTAACAAATCTCTCCTATGAGTAAGATGGTGTCCCTCACAAAAGGGTCCTATCATAAGCTTCTGCTATAAGATATGACAATGATGATAAGATGCATCGTGGCATCATGGAAACATTAGAAACAAGAGCTCGTGTCATCACCATGGGAATCATGAAGGACAAAATCCATGACAGACAAACTTGAAGGATATAGCTCTTGGGAACATCATTGGATGTTGAAGGAAGGGAAGAACTCATCCAGGACAAGGCTCATCATGCATCAAGACAAAAAGGAAACATCTACCAGATGAGGATATACAAGATCCTCAAGATTCTTTGATGGAATCCTCATTGGAGGATTCACTAATCTAGAGAGGAAGCAAGTGTTTCATCAAGAACTCCAACTTGTGGAATTCATGGATGATGTTATGGTGACATAAGAGGAAAAGCAAATCAAAAGGTTGAAGACACTTCAATCAAGGAAGCCGCTGGAAGAAGCCTAGATGACCTAAAGGTAAAATAAGGTAGGTATGCTTGTATTTAATATTATAATGTCATGTCACATGGTTGCAGGTAACATGGATCATTACTTCTATCTTGAGAAGCATGATCAAGAGAAAAAGGATCTCCTCCTCTGAAAGGATGTAAGAAGGCATAAGTCACACTAGATGAAATCAACATAATATGTCCTCATATGAAGTATGAGATGGTTGACTACAATTAAGAAACTCTAATTGAAAGCACCTGGGAATGGAATGTGTGGAGAAGGAAGAGATTGTGAGATAAGAAACCCAGATGAAGGCAATCAACATCCAAGAGACCAAGAAGACTTGACTAGGAAATCTCTCGGAAAGATATGAAGACTTTGATGAAAAAGATGAAGACCCTTCACAATGGATATCTTTGGGAGATGTGTCAACATGTATGCAAGATGTTGATACCTACAGAAAGATGTCATGATGAAGACCCTGTTGAAGAAAATGTAACTAGGTTTGGTCTTCATAAATGTAATTTTGATCTTGTATTTATAAAAGAAAAGAAATATTATTTTTGTTATTTATATCAATGAGTTTCTTGCTCATTGTGTTGATTTGTGGTAGCATAGAATGTGCTCTAGCCATGAAAATTGGTGGAGAGGCTAAGGCACATAAGATCTCCAAAACTCCGAAATTGTTTTGGGAAATTCCATCCGGTTGGAGAGATATTAAAATAATTAATATTTTTAATAGAGTTCCTAAGTCTAAACCTAGGAAAATTAAAATATTAATGGGTATTAATATAAAACTATGTGAGAAGGTTCCAAATGATGAGGATCAAGCCAAATCTAATCTTAGCCATTGATTAGGGACTTAATCTCGTCCGTTGAAGATTCAACAGGAAAAGTATAAGAGGAGGCTTGAGGGTCAGTTGGAGATACATCAGCAGATGCTCAGTATCTCAAAGAAAATCGATTCTCAAAGAGAAGGAGATTGATTTTAGAGGGAGAGTTGTAGGGTGGAGGAAGAGGGAGGATTAGCAGCAGTCAGGGGAGCTCAGAAGAAGTGACGCAGGGACTCTGAGAGACAACGTAGATGGAGACGTAGATCAGTGAGACGCAGGGATGATGCAGAGAGGGACTAGAGCTGCGCAGAGCCACACAGAATGACGCAGCGCTGATGCAGTAGAGAAAGGAAGCTCTTCAAGGTGTCAAAAAGTCTCAAGAGAAAAGTTTCAGGTGTTTCCTCCCAGTGTCTGTGTAAATTTTTTTGTAAAAGCGATTGCTGCTGAAGATTAATAAAAACCCTCCTCTGCTGCACCAGCTTTCCAGCATTGGGTTTTTCCGGGGCAATTGTGCAAAAATAATTGTGTTGATGTGATTGATTCTTGTGCATATATTTATTTCTGTATATTGGTGTGATATCTGCAGTAAAATTTATTTTAATATTTACTGAAGGGATTTCATAAATAACATATTGGGAATAATAAGTAGGTGAAATAAATCAGTTGTTGTAGTAATAGAATTTCTGTTTAGAAATTTTCACATGGTATCAGAGAAAAGATTCATCGACAGGAAGGGAAAATCAATTATGGGTCAAGAGCATGATGCAGAGGCATCCACTTGAGGAGACTCGTGCAAATTTTCAAAAGAATGCACAAGAGACAGAAATTACAATTATTCTATGTTGACTTCTAGATTGGAAGAAGAAGTTGCTTGCGTAGCAAGCTCCGTCTCCTCGGGGGTTTGGTATATAGATAGTGGAGCTTCCTGGCATATGACAGGAATCTGAGAATGTTGTTCAGATTATCAGGAAGAAAGGATGAATTTTCAAATCACCATGGGGAATAAGGCAAAGTGTACTCCAGTAGGGAAAGGTCTATAGTTTTTCAAACAGAAACATGAGAGCGGTTCCGAGCTACCAATGTGTTGCGTGTGCCAGGACTGGGGATGAACTTACTTTCTGTATCTCAACTTCAAAGCAAGGGCTATGACATTTTCCTCATTAAGGAGAAAGTATACGTCAAACACCAGAGTTGGAAAAAGAAGGTCCAGATTGGGTCAGAAGTAACAGGTTGTACAAGTTGCAACTAGAATCACCAATGGCATTGATAGGCAGTAATGGAGACAAGGATTTGAATGAACTATGTCATAGAAGGATGAGACATTTGCACCATGGGCTCTGAGAATTCTAAAAAAAAATTGTAATAGGAGTTCCAGATCTTAGTACTGAACGTGATGATGTATGCAGAGGGTGTGCTCTGGGCAAGTATGCCAAAGCAGCGCTACCAAGAAGTAACAATAGGGCCAAGAGTGTACTAGGATTGATACACTCAGACATCTACGGACTGATATCCACAAAGGCTCTTAGTGGTGCCGAATTCTTCGTCACCCTCATCGATGACCATTCCAGGAAGACTTGGATCTACTTTCTGAAAACCAAAGATGAGGTTTTTGGTCGATTCAAAGAGTTCAAGGCTCTAGTGGAGAATATGATAGGAAAGAAGATAAAAGTGTTGTGCTTAGACAATGATGGAGAGTATGTTGACAAGGACTTCACTGATTTTTGCGTTAGGGAGGGCATCAGAAGAGAGTGGATAGCTCCCTACAATCCGGAGCAGAATGGAGTAGCAGAAAGGAAGAAAAGGACTATTGAGGAAGCAACTGGGCAATGATGTATGATCAAGAAATGCCAAAATTCCTATGGGCAGAAGCATGCAACACGATAGTCTATGTCCAGAATAGAACTCCTCATAGGGCATTGGGCAAGATTACTCCAGAGCAAGTCTTCATCGGGAAGACACCTGAAGTCAATCATTTCAGGATATTTGGGAGTTTAGCATATTGCGGTATACTCGAGAAGAAGAGGAAGAAGTTAGATCAAACTGCAAAGAAAGGATATCTTGTGGGATATAGCGAGAATACTAAGGCATATAGAGTCTATCTTCTGGGGAGTAGGAAGGTATTAGTTCGGCAAGATGTAAAGTTCATGGAGGATAGAGCTTTCAGAAAATCTCGAGAAATGCCTTTCGACGAGCAGTCAAAAGATGATTCGTTGGTCAAACCACTTCAACCAATGGAAGCTAGTACCAAAAATTCTCCTTCAGAATAGGAGGAATCAGAGGATGAGGAAGAGCTGACAGATGAGCCTACTACCAGAGGAAGAACGAACTGGGAACTTCGACAGATTCTACGGGATGCAGAAGAATTCATTGGTGCACCCAGGAACGGTAAAAGGGAGCGAAAACAACCAGACAAATACCAGGCCTTAGTAGCTCAGGTTGGGGAACCCTCCAGTTTTCAAGAGGTCATTCAACATCAAGTATGGGTGGATGTAATGGTGGAGGAATATAGCTCTATAATGGTGAATGATGTCTAGAAGTGGTGCTTAGGCCTCAGGACAAATCAGGGGTAGGCTTGAGATGGATCTACAAGATCAAATACACTGCAGACGGCAGTGTGGAGAAATATAAAGTTAGGTTTGTGGCTAAGGGGTATGCTCAGAAGGAAGGAATAGACTACGAAGAGACCTTCGCCCTAGTAGCCAGGTATACATCTATTAGAACCGTGATATCCCTTGCAGCACAGATGGGGTGGGAGATTCATCAGATGGCTGTCAAGGCGACATTATTGAACAGTGTAATAGAAGAGGAAGTATAAATTGAATAGCCAGAAGGCTTTGAGACACATGAGAAGAAATCTCATGTATGCAGATTAAAGAAAGCCTTGTATGGGCTCAAACAGGCACCTAGAGCATGGTATGGTTGAATTGATGGCTACTTGCAGAAGATGGGGTTCATCAAGAGTGATGCAAATCCCAATCTCTACTATTTGGCTGTAGAGAATGAGCCTTTAGTCCTAGTATTATATGTGGATGATCTCTTCCTGACAGGATCATCCAGGCTTATTAAGGACTGCAAGAAGAATCTAGCCACAAAATTCGACATGAAGGATTTGGGATAGATGCACTATTTCCTGGGGTTGGAAGTTTGGCAGCAAAAGGGTGAGATCCTCTTTGGACAAGGGAGATATGCTACCGAAATCCTGAAGAGATTTAGGGTGCAGGACTGTAGGCCTATGGCCACTCCAATGATCACCAACTGGAAGAAAATTGATGCATCAGAAAACAAAGATGTTGATCCCATCTTGTATAGGCAGCTCATATTTGGTCAATACCAGGGCAGACATTTGTTATGTTGTCAAAACCTTCAGTCAATTCATGGTGGAACCTAAGAGGGCGCATTGGGTAGCAGCCAAACATGTTCTCAGGTATATACTTGGAACAATCGAGCATGGACTATTGTACACCAGAGGCAATGACATCACGCTGAGTGGGTTCAATGATGCAGATTGGGTTGGAAGTTCAGTAGATCAGAAAAGTACCACTAGGTACTGTTTCAACATTGGATCGGGGATGACTTCTTGATGCAGTAGGAAACAGAAATCCATAGCTCTGAGCTCAGCTGAAGCAGAATATATTGTCGTGAGCACAACTTCATGCGAAGCCATATGTCTCAGAAAGTTGCTTGTGAACCTATTCAATAGAACGATGGATGTGACCAGGATCATGTGTGATAATCAGAGTTGCATCAAGCTCTTTGAGAATCTAGTATTTCATGATCGGTCAAAGCACATTGATATCAAGTGTCACTTTGTTAGAGACTGTGTCCAAAGAGGAGCTGTGCATGAGCTACACTACTACAGGAAAACAGGTGGCAGACATTCTCACCAAGGCCCTAGGAAGAACAAAGTTCGTTTATTTCAAGGAGAAGATGAGGATGGTAAAAAATCCATTTCAGTAGCAGAAATGGATAAGATTCAGGTGTTGCAGTGCAACAGTTAGCAGTGCTATGGGCAACATGGGCAACATATTGAGAGGGAGCTGCAGTACAGATGTAGCAGTGGCAATGGCAGTGTCATGGGCAGCAGTACAGGAAGCAGTAGTGCAGATGGTGTGAGGCATCAGGCCAAGCATCAACACAAGTACCGATGCGGAAGGATTCGTGTGATGTTTTAGCGGTGGAGAATTACTAGAGCACATTTCTTGCTAAGAGGGAGTGTTGATTTGTGGTAGAATCGGATGTGCTCTAGCCATGAAAATTGGTGGAGAGGCTAACGCACATAAGATCCCCAAAACCCATAAATCGTTTTGGCAAATTCCATCTGGTCGGAGAGATATTAAAATAATTAATATTTTTAATGGAGTTCCTAAGTCTAAACTTAGGAAAATTAAAATATTAATGGGTATTAATATAAAACTGGGTGAAAAGGTTCTAAATGACGAGGATCAAACCAAATCTAGTCTTAGCTGTTGATTAGGGATTTAATCTCGACCGTTGAAGATTCAATAGCAAAAGTGTAAGAGGAGACTTAAGGGTCAGTTGGAGATACACTAGCAGATACTCAGTATCTCAAGGAAAATTAATTCCCAGAGAGAAGGAGATCGATTTCAGAGGGAGAGTTGCAGGGTGGAGGAAGAGGGGGGATTGGAAGCAGTCATGGGAGCTCAGAAGAAGTGATGCAGGGACTCTGAGAGACAGTGCAGAGGGAGATGTAGATTAGTGAGACACAGGGATGACGCAGAGAGGGACTAGAGCTGCGCATAGCCATGCATAATGACGTAGGGCTGACGCAGTAGAGAAAGGAAGCTTTCCAGGGTGTTAGAAAGTCTCAGAGAAAAGCCTTAGGTGTTTTCTCCCAGTGTCTGTGTAAATTTTTCTGTAAAAGCGATTGTTGCTGAAGATTAATAAAAGCCCTCCTTTGCTGCATCGGTTTTCCCGCATTGGGTTTTCCCAGAGACAATTGTGTTTATTTGGGGTAGCATCAGATGTGCTCTAGCCACGAAATTTGGTGGAGAGATTAGGGAACATGAAATCTCCAATACCCAGAAAGGGTTTGGGCAAATTTTAAACAGTTTGGGAGATATTAAAATAATTAATATTTTTAATGGAAGTCCCTAAGTCTAAACTTAGGGAAATTAAAATATTAATGTGAATTAATATAAAACTATGTTAGAATGGTCCAAAAGACATGGATCAAGCTAGATCTAATCTTAGTTGTCGATTAGGGACTTAATCTCGGCTGTTGATTTGTTAACGAGAAAAGTATAAGAGGAGGTTTGAGGGTCACTTGGAAAACACACTAGAGTGATCAGTCATTCTATTCTCTAGAGCGGGGTTTGCTAAGAGAGATAGAATCAGTGATCAGTTGCAGCGAGGGGCAGTGAGTACGAGGCAAAGAGGTAGGGACAGTGCCGAGAGACCAGCGCAGAAGCAGAGAGAAGCAGATGCAGAGCCAGAGGGAGCCACGCAGAGGCAACAAAGAATGCGCAGAGCCAAAAGGGGCTTGTGTCATCCACGCAGAGGCTATAGGAGTGACAGAGAGAGCTAGAGAGCTGCGTAGAGCCTAAGTAGGCTGATGCAGAGGGTTTCACGCTGACGTAGAGGCTAGTAGGGATGATTCTGGGCTTCAAATTATGTTGGAGAGGGATTTCGTGGAGCAGGCTTTCCAAATACCTGTTTCTGAAGAGAGGTATTGCTGCCAATTTTTTTTATCTCTGCTAGGTTAGCCAGTTTGGCACCCAATGTACTTAGAAAAGAGCTGCTTAATAATAAAACCCTCAGATAGTTGCACCGGTTTTCCTGCAATGTGTTTTTCTAGGGACATCAGTCCAAAAATAATTGTGTCGTTTGTGTGCTTGTTTCTGTTTCCTTCAGTTGATGATCTGTAATGTGTTGAGCATGCACTTGTATATATTTTCAGTATTTACATAGTAAATAACTTGTTAATTAACAAAACAAGTAGGTAGGAATAAATCAGTAAAGTGTGTTGTCGCGCGGATTGGCACGACAACGCTCAGACCGGGGGCTGTCACTCTGATCCCTGATCCCTCCGTTTAAGCCTGTCTCCCGCGGCTAAGGTGGGTAGACCCTGAGAGATGATGAAGACCAACTGTCGACCAGTTGGTTGGGAGACACGAGACACGATTAAGATAAGCACTAAAATGATTGATCAGTTAGCAGACCAGTGCTGAGAGATCATTATAGATGAATGACTTGTTAAATGATATAGAAACGTGAAACGGAACAACAATCATTTTTCACACTAGATCATGGTGCTCGTAGAATGACCAAATGATATCAGCAACTGAGAATAAAAAAAGATAATACACTAAACCACCACGAGTTATAAACCATTAACTAGATATCATATTCGTATCTCGACTTGAAAACTTCAGATCTCAGCGTGAAAGCTATAACATGAAAACAACTGAATCTGGCAACAAAAATAATTTTTTATTTTTTATTTTTTATGATGAAGACAAATGCTTTCAAATGAAAGAATAAAGTATGCGATGATTATTTCAAGATAGAAAACAAGCAAGGGCTTCAGGAAACTCCCCCTGAAATAAATCTTTTTGATGTCTTATGAGATTGTTGGCTTGAACAACTTGTGGGACCCTTGATATCCTTGGAGTTGACTATTCCCGCCGAAGAAGTCCTCGCACTCCAATAGAGCTGGCAACCTATCCCTTGAAAACACATAAAACACTTCCAAACGAATTGTTAGTGCAAAAAGAGACTTGGCATATAGAGACCAATTTGAGCTTGTCATTCAACCGAGAATGGACAAGTTACAACAAGTGTACAAAATATACCAAGCCCAGGGGAGATTTGAGATAGCTGCAAATCTCTCCTCCCTAGACAATAGTGCCTTTAGGCAAAATGAAAAACAACTAGATAGCAAATGAAAATCAAATGAATATCAAAAGACACAGGTATACCTCATGTACCAAAGCATGCACCACAAGAGAAGCTAGTAACCCCAAAGACTTTTATTTATTTATGTGAAAACTAAGTACAAAATCCGGCAGAGTCTCCGCCCGCCCAATAGCTTGTTCTATATCATACAATAAGAGCCCAAGGCTCATATAAATAGGAAAATGGGAGATGATCCCAAGGCAAATTCCAATGACAAATGGCAATCAGGTGAAGATCCCAATGAAAAAATGAAATGACAAGTGGCTGCTATGACTGTCCATGTGTGAAGATAACTGCTGTAGATAAACATGTGGCTGCCTTTGAACTGCTGATTGACTGAAGATAACTGCTGTAGGCTGCCCATGCAACTGCTGATTAACTTGTTGAGTAATATGCTGGTCTAAATGCTGATCTAAATGCTCATCTAACTGCCTGTAGCTGCCTCTAATTGTGCGTACGGACTGCTGTTTATGAACACGTAATATGTTGTAGCTGATTGCCACATTAACTGCTGATTGGCTGTCGCTGCCCACCGTAGATGCCTGATCATGCCCACGTGCAACTTTTGCTGACCGTTTGACTTGCTGAGTAATATGTTTGATTTATTGCTGGCATGTATGCGTAGACTGCTGTAGCTTTGATGTGGCCAGCGTATATCTTGAGTGGGCCAGCGTTATTTGCTGAGGATTATGCGTACGGACGTTGCTGGGATATCCACGTACGGCTGTTGACTTGTTTTAATTGATGGGTAATAAATATACCATGTGGGCTGAGGTGGGTCCCCTCCCCACTTACTTATTTTCAATATAAAATTTGATTTAAATTAAAACCAAACATGACCTTTAGTAATACGTATGAACTCAACTTCAACGTGGAACTTTGACTTGCTTGGCACTTTGACTTTCTGTTGACTTTGAGCTGAAACCTTTTTGGTGGGTCCCACGTGCTTGCCACATCACCCCTTGATTCTCTGCATAATCTCCATGTCAAAATTTGCCTTATTTTGACTTTGGAAAAAATTTAAAATTTTTCCAATTATTCATTTTTTTTTTGAATTTTTTCTTCATTTTTGCCACTGTCACTTGAAAAATTGCCTTTTGAGGGACTCTGAGTCATTTTTTGACCCCCAAAGTAGGATCTAGGAGAATGCTGGGCCTTTGAGGATGAATTTCGACTGGTCATACGCCCCAGACATCTCCTAAGGCCACTTATTTATGCCTTTACATAAAAAATAATTAAAAAATCAAGTTTTGGGGGAAATTTTTAACTATTAAAAAATCCTACTTAGACCTAGCCAAATTCCACGAAACTTTATGTGTGATCTAGTATGGTAATATACATCGACCCTAGACACTAAGATGTGTCAGGGGCTCAATCTTCAAACCGTCACCTCGGCTTTGGGGTGTGCACGAGTGAAAAAATCCAAAGAATTATCCCCCTCTGAAAAAGAAGGGAAAAGAAGGGATAAATAACCGGATAAAAAAAACACTCCAAGGTGTACTCGTTTGCTGATCGAGTCCAACATCCTAGGCCTGTTACAAATTCAAGAAACATCATACTAGCATCACTTATTACAACTCCCCGCAGGGTCTGGAATCTGGGTACAAAGAAGAAAGATGATGAGAAAATAGAAGGAGAGTTAAAAAACTCTGTTGACTGATGACATCTGATGGTACAAGTGTCCTCTGGATAATCCTTGGGCATGGAGTCGTCACATAATCGTCAGGTGCTACTCCAGCAGTCAACATCTGGCTCCATATGGGGATGCATACTAGATATGAAGTGATAGTGTGCAAGAACCTGGAATCTGCATCCACGGACAAAAGACATATATCAGCAGTATCCATTCAAAATATCATCAA
>APFE030972955.1:151974-193664 GCA_000404065.3 Pinus taeda
TATATATATATATATATATATTTATATATATATATGACGCATTTTTTTTGGCAGCTCTGATGATGTGATATATGCGTTGTGTTGATATCTTGATGGTTATATATGTGTGATGCATGACATTATAGGATTTGATTAGTGATGCAATCAACTATATGATTTTGATCTCTGGGTAAATGTGTAAATGTGATTTGATCAAAATGTCTAGCTGACCTTTGTGAATGCAGATACTTGCGAAAAAGGCATGGATCGTGGACATGGAACATCCTATTTAACTGGGATACTACGAGATGGGAATCAAGGAATACATGCAGGTGATAGATACCTAGGTGATGGGCATCGACCAAGAGGCATATGACGACATCATATTCTACTTGATTGTTGGTGGCAGACCCGATACATAGCCCATTGAAGAGACAAGGTGCTCGGTCAGGAGAGTATATGGCCCATGTTGCAGCAACAAGATTTTGTGACCATCAAGATGTGCTGTCAGCGAACCCGTGGTGATAAGCTGGTGGAAGATCCATCTATTTACATGAGATGAGAGAGTGATTTTTAGAATATATCTATGATGAGGTGATCATCATAAACAATAAGTCATTTGAATACATGCTTACTCTAACATTTTATGGGTGAAATTTTCGAGGTAGAGACCATTAACATGGTTTTTTAGGCAAGTCTCGTCAGGCTCTAATGGTATGCATGCCCCCTTGCAGAGGCAATGCTTGATGATGTATAGGCCCTTTGAAATGGTTTCGAACTTCCATTGTGTCATGCATGTGGTTTCTATGAACTGGTTCGACGCTAACTGCATAGATTGTATGAGAGGTGATGCTACTCATGGCATGGGATGTTGATGCCTCTTTGTCGTTGTATGAATGGATATCTTGTGGAGGTATCCATCTCTGGGGCGAGGTCTAGTTAATGTGAGATAGGATATCTTGTGGAGGTATCCATCTCTGGGGTGGGCTCTTGTTATGACGAGGCAGGATACCTTGTGGGGGTATCCGTCTCTGGGGCAAGGTTTTGTTATGGTGTGGCGTGTTTGTGTGGATTTTTTTTGGTGCTGCTCTTGTTGCAAAAAATCGTGTAAGTACTAACAATTCCTTATGTGATGGAATTGAGAGCATATGCGACAATAACACCACTTAATTTTTTCTTGTTTTGTGAGGTGCTTATAGGGTATCTGGGCTACTAAGTGGAAGATATCATTGAATCTACTTATTTCATGAAATATATTGATCAAATGATTGAGTTTGTCGCATAATGCGCATGTAATGGGTGAATTTCTTTGCTAGGTATTTTTATTTCTTTTGGCCTGGTCTAGATTGGTGATGGTGATGGGAGGTGAAATGACAGGGGCCTAACCATCTTTTCTCCTCAAACACACATAGGACATCTAGGGGTCCTTCTTTGCCAGGTGGGTGGGTGGGTTATATGGATTTCGTATATGATTCCAGTAGATAGGGATTTGTCTTTACGAAGTTACATATGAAATTCGTTGTTTTGCAGAATTGAGGAAGGCGAGGGCACCTCCTTTTATGATGGTTCTCCCAACATATAGTTCATAGGTGGTATTGATGCCTAGACCTCTTTCTTGGGTCCTCTAGGATGTTGGGTTAGACTTGGTAGTGTGTCCATAATTCTGTGCACCAGACTACCAGATGGGTAGGGTCATCACATATAGCACATAGTAAAGTAGAGGGGTGAAAATATGTCTTATTCCGCCCTCGTGTGTTGTAGGCAGGTGTGGAGCTGGATGATGCATATTCTTGTATGTAGAAGATGTTTTGGAATTTTTTGTTTTGTGGAGGTAGGGTTGGCGCTATTGACTTATTGTTGATGTTTTGGATGAGACCTTTTAGTGCCCTTTGGAGGTCTGTGATATTTGGACAATGATGAGTGTAGTGTCCATATTTATCACATATGGTTCAAGCATGGTTGGTGCATACTTCCTTGTTACGTAAGGGTAGAAATTTCACTCCTTTTGGTGCAGCCGAGGCTACCAATGTGTTGGAGGCATTCATTATTGTTTTTAATTCATCTATTTCAGGAAATATATGAGTTGGATGCCCGAATTCCTCATATAACATGCAGGGTTGCACGGGTTTGGAGGAGTTTGAAGTTTATGCTTTTTTACCGTTTATTTTTTTCGCTTTTCTGGTTGCTCCAATTGTGGTAGGTGCCAAACAGTTTTGAGTAGGGGTATTCCTCTGAAATGGAGGTACAGGGAAGCTCCCTTACTGCATATGTCCTAGCTTAGTTGACACAATCATGGGGATTAGGTACCAAACTGGTATTGCGAGAGTCAAATTTGGTAATGTGAGGGTTGCCATGGCTTGATGTGAGACGAGTCTGAGTGGGTGGCATAAAAAACGGGTTTACGTTATTGTGGGAGGTAGAGACCTAACTTATTTAGTTGCAGGTGTTGAGGTGTCTGAAACAAATTTTGGTGTTTAGGCGGTGTTTGATGAAGTCATCCTGCAAACTGGTGCCCCAGTATTTGGGACTATCTCTTATATTACTGGAGGATCTCCTAGGAATGTTCCTAGAAGGTTGGATGGCTTAAACATGCTTGGGTTGACCTCAAAGTAAGTAGTGACCACTTCTTGGGATACTAAGGGAAACACACCATCTGGTGTGGGTGAAGTTGTCTTCTCATAGGACGTGAGTTGATCAATTGTAATGACCTTCCCCTAAATGGGGGAACATCATGATTCTGAACACTGATGAAGTGACTACGAGCATTTCGTACATATAGCTTTGACCTAGGAGGTTGTTGTAATGCAATTGGGTGTCAAGTACTTCAATTTCAATTAACACAGTTTTTCCAGCCAACTTAGCTGTCACGCTAGGATATAGACCGATGGGAGCAGAAGGGTGTTCTTCGTATGCTCTGAGTGTTATGCCAGAAGGCTTAAGTTCAAAGGCTCTTAATTTTTTCCAAACAGATTTGGACATGATGCATGTGGAAGCCCATTCGTCGACGATGCAACAATGGATATTGATATTTTGGACTAAGACAGGGATTTGGAAAGAAATGGTTGAGTGCAACCGAGGAGTATCTTTGTCCAAGTCAAATACCATGAGGCTGGAATCAGACGGGTCGATCGCGCCTAAATAAGAAATTAGGGATTTCCGCTGGGTTGGTCACATCTACAAGACTTCAAGAATTGACATAGCTGATGGTGAATGAGCCAAGTCATCAATGATGTTGTAACTATGGGAAACTCTTGAATCCGAACAACTATATGCAGTGGAATCCTATATGGGGATGTCATGAGAGGATGACCCTAATGGGTAGCTCGGGGAGTGTCCAGAGGAGAAGTGTGTGCACTCCCAAAGGGTGTAGCGTGTGGGGATCCTTCAAGAGTGGTGAAGGGTTCTCCTTTCCTAGGAGGAGCTCCACGCAAAGTTGCACCAATAAAGGAAGATCCAATAATGGTGGCTGAATGATATCTTCTCCGCCTAAATGGTGAGAGTCCTGGTACACCTCCCGGTAATGGGAGGAAGTGTAAAAAACACCTAGATCGACGGGGAGTCATAGGGTACCCTATGTTGTCGATTTAGATTTTGCACTACTTTGATTTTGGTGATGGGAGAAGATATATATATCATTGTAATTGGATCACATACATAAAGCAAAGAAAATATCAATGGTCTATTTTCCTTTACTTAAACTATGTGACCAAGTAAACAATAAAGGGTTTTTGTTTGTTGCATATCATAAATAGTCCTATGAAGACCTAATCCTCATGTCCTCTCTCAAAGTAACTGGGCCTTGCTGAGATAAACACTCCAAAGTTATTCCCAATCTAGAAGTTTGTCTCACTCATTAATCACTTGGACGAAAAACACTTGAATCCTTAGAAAATCCATTAAGTGTTATTCGCACCACCTCCTCATCATTGGGCTTATCACCCACTACAATTAACTCATATCTGGCAAGTCAAAGTTTGGTGAGGTAGGAAGTCACAACTTCTCCTTTATTATACTTGATGGTCCCAAACCTCTCCCTCAAGATCAAATTCCTATTTTTTGTAGGCTCCTAGTACAATTTTATGATGGCATCCCACATTTCCTTCACTATCCCTTTCATTGCGATATGTGGAAGAATATGATCCTTGACTCCATCAAGAATCATTCTCTTTTCTTTGGCAATCTCCTTCTTGTAGGTGGCCAACTGTTGTGGATCTGTAGATATGGAAAGCACATTCTCTGCAAACTCCTACGTACCATACTTGTCCAATAATAATGACATCTTGGCCTTCTAAATGCCAAATTTGGAGGCTCTATCCAACCTCTCCTGATCTCTCAATCCTATTATGACCATCTCAAGAAAATATGGAAATTCAATGAACTCAAATAAACTAGTGAAATAAATAAAGAATTTCAAACTAGGTTAAAACCCTCGGCTTTCTCTTCCTGTGTTTTGCGTAGATCCTCCTTCTATCCTCAGATCCACTTTGATACGCATGTGAAATTTTAAATATTTTTGTAGTTAATTGGTTATTATTCACCTATCTGTTTAGATTATTTGTCTTCTACAATTAATTTGCGATAAATATTGAATAAAACACTACTGCAACTTTACTAAAAAAATAGTTATCCACAAGAATTGAGAAAGTAAAGCACACAAACAAATCATGAACACCAGTATTTTCAGACAAATGTCCCTGGAAAATCCTCGAAGGGAAAATTAGTCTATAAATGAGGGGTTTATTGTTAAAATTCTTCAACAAAAATATTATAACTAGTTCTCGTAATATGGCTCTCTAGAAAAATATTTTGATCACTTCTGCAAGTCTCCCTAACCTTCTGGAAGCTATTCGACCCACCATAGCAAATTCAAACTCCCTATGAAGTTGGCTTTGGCTCACACATGCATCATGACAGATAAACTTGGCCCTCTTGGCAACTCACATTGGTTGGAAAAATTAACTCGAACTCCATTGGAAAATATCGACTTCTATTGGAAAATCGATCCTCCTGTGCAAATTGATCTCTCCTGAGAATTTTCCTTGCTTGATAATTTCTCCCACTGTGAGAAATTCACACTGTCTGCTAAGGTAATTCACACCCCCTGCTACAATAACTCGCACCACTAGAAAATCAACCTCTTTCTATAGGAAAATGGATCTCCAATTCCCCTGGAAATATCTATGAAGGATCTCTCCGACAATCTCTATTGAAACCCTTGTTATTGATGTCCATGCCCTGTCTATGCACCCTTGCTATCACAAGAACTCTGTCTCAATGTGTTCTCCAAATTCCCTTCAATTTCGTCTTATAATCTCTCGATGACAAATAACTGACCATGATCTAATCACAAACAATGGCTAACATCATCTTAACCTCTTCTCGTGACTTTTTTGGAAGTATCCAAATCAAAATTGATTTACCCCAATTAACATTGATTAATTAAGCTTATTTCTTGGAGTTAGACTTAGGAAAATTAATTTAATTGCTTAATTAAATCTAAACAAGACCTTTTCTCATGAAACCTTTTTCTGGGTATTGAATAAAATGTGTTCCCGAGCCTCATAGACACAATTTGAGACTAGAACACATGTCCAAGCTACACAAACTAACATGAAGGAACATAGAGTTCCAAATTTTCCACATTCACTACTGACTAAATTTGCATGTATGGGGGTAAATTGAGTTTATAGGCATTATCTCCCACTTTTCCAGTATTTTGAAGGGACCATATCGTAGTCTTGATTTTATTATTAGGACCTTATAGCCTCTCCTTCTTACGCGAAAACTATACTTTGTCTCCCACCTTGAATGATTTCTCTATTCTATGTTGATCATATGCCCAAACTTGTACTTTCTTGTGATTTCTTAAGTTTCTCATGTACTTATAAATGGATTTCCCTAATATTCTCCACAAATTTCTCTACTTTTAAACCATCCCTTATGATATCCTCCCTCACTTCTCCTTGCTACGCATATGAAATATCTGAAAGTGAAGGTGGAAAATATCTAGACCAAGTTTCAAATGGCCACTTACTAGTAGAATTGTGGATTGCTCTGTTGTAAGAGTGTTGTAAAAATATAATATTTCATCCCGTACTTGAATGCTTCTGATTGTAACCCCTCACAATTTGTGCCAAAGTTATGTTTACTACTTTTTTTTCCCCATCTATATGGGGATGAAACGTTGTAGACCTATTTGTTAATTTTCCACTGCTCTATCTTATATCAATTACTTTAGTCCAATTCAATTCTTCACTTAGCAATATTTTCAAAAATAATTATTTCTTCCAATGATCAATAGTAATTGAAGATAAATAGTAAATGCAATGACAATAAGTGACAAACAAGAGCATCAACAAGAGACACCATGTTGGTCAAAGATTAGGGAAAAACCCTACAAGGGGGAAAACCCTTCAAAATTCTTCTTCTATTAGATTTTCTTCAAATGTTCAATAGAGGGTACAATGAGCCAAATTCAATAATAATAGTCAAAGTCAAAGCCTTAACATGACCAACAATTCAACTAACCAAAAACCAATGTGCCAAAGATGAAATAGTCAAATTTGGTCAACTATCATAAATTTATAATTATGTCAAAGGAAACAATAGTCAAAGTGTGCCCTAACTAGTCAAAGTCAATGGTCAAATGTATCCTCTAACAGCTCAGTGAAATTCAACCTCCAATGTTGGTCAAAGCTAGTCCATAATAATCAAAGAAAGTCTAGTCATACTTGGTCAAGTTATACAATTTTCTCTACAGTCAAATCTACAACCTTGAGCTTATGTCGATTGTTGATTCCACGAATATTCGGGAATCAGACGAACATGGGTGTGGTCAAATAATTGATGACGCCCATGTCCGCTTGATTCTCGAATATTTGGGGAATCAACGATCGACATAAGGATTCCCAATCTACAGTCAACTAAGCCATATCACCTTGGTTTTTGTGTCAGTCAACTTGGCCTCAAGAAATGAGAGAGAAACTTCTGCGGTCAAAATTTACAATTTTCCTATGGTTACCAAGTTAAACAACTCCAAATGTCTTTTTTTTGTTCCAAAATATGCGGCCTAATGAGACAGAGATACCCCAGAAAAATTGAAGTCAAACTCTCCTCCAAAGGTCAAAGGCAACACTGGTCAAAACTGCATATTATTTCAGATTTTCGGCCGCCTGTAATTTTGTCCTCCTTTCTGCCCACAAGTGTGAAAAGAGTTGCCTTAGACTTGTATGAACCAAACAAATTGAGAGAGAGAATATGAGTTGATGTGATGTAATGTCCAAATGAGCTTGAGGTCACTTGTATTTATATGCGTTGGAGGAGGGGCAATTTGTTCTGAGGATGACCTTGATAATTGTGTACATGTGTGTTGATTTTTGCTAGCATCGGATGTGCTCTTAGCCTAAAAATTTGTAGGGAGGCTAGGACACATGTATTCCACAATACTTCGAAACTGTTTTGGGAAATTCCACCCAGAATCGGTTTTATTAAAATAATTATTTTTAATGGGTGCCTAAGTCTAAACTTAGGAAATTAAAATAATTAAAGGATATTCATCTAACTGTGGGTGAAAATTCTAGAAGAAGACGAGGATCAAGCCAAAATGTTTTAGCCATTGATTAAGATCTAATCTGGGTCGTTGCTTCTCAATAGAAGGATTAGAAGAGGATACTTGATGGCCATTTGGAAGATACATCGAGTTTAGATCAGAAGATTGAATTTATGAAGCACAACAGTTGTCAGGGAGAGAATTCAAAACGATCTTTTGTAGTGAGGGGCAAGGATAGTTTTGGTTGGATATTTCTCCTGAGCCGAGAATACTCGGTAGAGGAGGCAGAGAGAGATCCGGAAGAGGCAGCACAAAGACTAAGTTGGCCAACGTAGGCTGACGTAGAGGCAACATAGAGCCTTAAGGAGGTGCATATTTTTGCTAGAGGAATCGATTTCTGAAGTCGGAAGCCGGGGTGTGAGACTAGGAGGTGGAAATCGAAGTTCCTGGGAGGCAAATCGATCAGCAGAGGGAGTGACGTTGTCCCTAGACACGTGACATTGAGCTGGCATAGTGACTGCACAAAGGTAGCACAGAGGCAGCAAGGGGCAAGACATTTTGTGGCTGGATCCGTCGGGATCGCCTATGATAGTGTGAGGTACTTCTCACTATTTACCACTGATATTCTCTGTACTAAATATCCAACAAGGCATCCATAGATTGTATTCATAAAACTATTGCTTCATAATAAAACCCTCAGTTGTTGCATCAGTTTTCCTGCATTGGGTTTTTCCAGGGACTTTTCTCCAAAAACAACGGTGTAATGTGTTGTGTATTTATTTCTTTCTCAGTTTATTATTTCCCCTTTTAATTTAATTGGTGAAGACTGTAGTGTATTATTTTCGGTGTTTATTGTAGGAAACATTAAATAATTTGTTCAGTAATTAACAAATAGAAGGAACTTAATCATTTGTTGCAGTGGTGATTTGGGTAATCAAATTTTCACATGGTATCAGAGTTGTAAGTGAAGCAAGAGAGAAAAGCGGGAAGATCGCAACGCTAAAGAGAAGGAGGGTTGAAGCACTGCGTAGGCAGCAAATCGAATTCCCAGAGGGATTGTGCACTCCAGGCGAGGAGGGAAAATATTTTTGAGGAAGGTCTCTCTCTGAGTGCTTCAATAGAGAGGTAAGATTTCCATATCGAAGTTTTCCAATGTCAGAGGGAGCAATGTAGCAGCTTCAGTGAAGAGCTGGTTTTCTAGTGTGACGAAGTTTTTTGCAACAGTTGTTGGGGCAGAAAATCGTCAGAAGGAAGAAGGGAGGCATTATTGAGGGAATTTATTCCTCGGAGAATTCCTAGCCAAGGAATTCGATTTCTCATTTTCTGAGCAGTAGCAGAGAAAGAAGATCTACTAACTCCAGTAGGGAGTGCTTCAGCCAACCAAGTACTATGCAGAGGAGAGAGGAGGAAGTTCGATACTTTCATTGGAAGAGATGGAAGCTAGTGGATTGTGAAATCATGATCGGTTGGATGGTGCATCCAATTATGTGATCTGGAAGGTGAGGATGTCATGCCTTCTGGCTGAACATTTTCTCAAGATCTACGTCGACAGTGTGGTAGCTGAGCCTGCAGATCCAGATCCGCTCAAAAATTACAAGGGAAAGATGGCGAAGGCCAAGTGGATGATCCTTGACAGAGTGAAGGACCATGTAGTACGTCACATCTCAGGGAAAGGGACAACCAAGGAGATGTGTGATGCCTTATCCACACTATATTAGGGATCTTTCGAGAAATGGATGATGTACTAAGAGTAGAAGATGAGATCCACACAGATATAGAAGGGGGAACACATTGATCCGTTCCTTGCAAAGCTTCATGAAACCCGAGACGAGTTGGAAGTTGTGGGGTCAACACCTCAAACTATCAAGATGGTGAGGCTGGCTCTAAATTCAGTCTCAGAATAATGGCAAGTGCTTGTCCAGAGCATCCTGGGTAGAGAAATATTGCTAGATTGGGAAGGGATGTGGGTCGCTCTTCAGCAAGAAGAGATGAGGAGAGACTTAATCAAGTGAAAATTTGATAGTAGAAGTAGCAACAGTGGCATGAAGCTGAAGGAGGAGGATGAAAATGCAGCCCTCACATCTAAGGGGCAACAGGAGCAGTGGAAGAAGAAGAAATATGTTTCAAAGATCCGAGAGGGGCAGCGCAAAGACTAAACTGACTAGCGTAGGCTAATGTAGAGGTAGTGCAGAGCCTTGAGGAAGTGTGTATTTTTGTTGGAGGAATCGCTTTCTGAAGCCAGAAGATGGTGTGTGAGACCAGGAGGTGGAAATCAAATTTCCTAGGAGGAAAATTGATCAGCAGAGGGAGTGACATTTTCCCTAGATGCTCTGACGTTGGGCTGACGTAGTGAATGTGCATAGGCAACAAGGGGCAAGCCATTATATGGCTAGAGCAGTCGGGATCACTTGTGATAGTGTGAGGTACTTCTCGCTATTCTTCTGTCAGTGATATTCTCTATACTGGATAACCAACAAGGCATCTAGAGATTATTTTAAGAAAATTACTAATTAATAATAAAACCCTCAGCTGCTGCACCGGATTTCCTGCATTGGGTTTGTCTAGGGACTTTTGTCGAAAATAAACGGTGTAATATGTTGTGTATTTCTTTCTTGCTTAGTTTCTTGTTTCCACTTTTAATTTAATTGGTGAAGACTACAATGTATTAGTTAAAGTGTTTACTATAGAAAACAATAAATAATTTGTTCACACTATGGGCTTTGTTACTACTCAAACTAGCGGGGGACCTAAAAGGGGATCTTAAAGGGACAACTGCTAGGCCAACGACAACGATGGAGACTTAGCCCATTGTCACCTCAGCTAAGACTCCCTACTCTTTACGAACTTTCACCGATGGGATGAGACTCGATATATAAAAAGTCACTTGTGAAGGATGAATCAACAAATGGATGTGAAGTGACCCTAATGATCCTTTTCCTAGGAGAAGGTTAAGAATGGAGCTTGCTTGCTCTTCAAGCAAGGTACAAATATTTCTAGGAGAAGGAGGTGAAGATTTAAGGGGTAGGTTTAAGGAATATGCTTTGCAAAGGAGTTTCCCAATCCCTAAAATCCATATTGAACTTGGTTTCTCAAGTGGTTCTTGAAGAATTAACTTTTCAAAGGTATGGGACCACACGGGACCAAGTGGACCCACTTAAAGGTGTCAAATTGATCCTATCAGGCACTAGCCTAGGAAATACCAATGCAAAGTTTGATCTCAGAGCTAGGTCTTTGGTTATCTCACAACTCCACAGTTGGAATGGGTTCAAAATTGGAGACCTTGAGGACACCCCACCGCAGTAGAGGCTAGGAGATTGAACTTTCTCTTGGGCTATTTTGTTAGGAAAATGATTCCCTAGGTGACCCAACTTGGATAGACCTAGAACATGTTGAAATTTCTAATTCTAACCCATTAGAAATTTTTCCTGCACTATCTGGTTTATTTCACCTACTTGTTTAATTTCTTAACAAGCTATTTAACCATATAAATACTAAAAATAAACACAAATGCAGTCTCAACCATCTACAGATCATCAACTAAAAGAAATAGACAAACACACAAGGGACACGTTATTTTTGGATAATCGTCCACGGAAAAACCCAACTTGGTAAAACCATTGCAACATTTTTGAGGGGTTTATTATTAAGTAGATTTTCTTGAGTACAACTCAGTGCCAAATTGGCTCACCCTACAAAAAATCAATCTGGCAGTAATAACACTCCTCGAAAGCATATATTTGACAAGTCTGCTCGGCAAAAATCTCTCCAACACCTCTCTAAGGCTATGCATCAGCTTGAAACCCTCTGCGTTAGCCTCCTGATGCTTTGCTAGCTCTCTGGCCATATGCGCCACCCACGCAGACCCTGGTAGCCTCTGTGAAATCCCTTTGGCACTCTGCATGGCTCCTGCTGGACCTGCGTAGCCTTATCTGCCTCAGCGTCGATCCTTCAACACTATCTTTGCCTCTTTTCTATGCACTCCCTGCCCCTAGATACAACTCTGATCACTGGTTCGATTTCTCTCAGCGAACCCCGCTCCAGAAAATCGAACTGACTGATTAAACTTGGTGTATCTTCAACTGACCCTCAAGCCTCCTCTTATACTTTTTCTGTTGAGTCTTCAACGACCAAGATTAAATCTCTAATCAATGACTAAGATTAGATTTGGCTTTATCCATATGATTTAGAACTTTCTTACCTAGTTTTATATTAATACTCCTTAATATTTTAATTTCCGAAGTTTAGACTTAGGAACTCCATTAAAAATATTAATTATTTTAATATCTCTCTAACCGTGTGGAATTTCCCTAGACCATTTATGGGTCTTGGATATCTCATGTGCTTTAGCCTCTCCACCAATTTTCATGGCTAGAGCACATACTATTCTACCCCAAATAAACACTCCTTCTTATCGAGGAATGTGCTCTAGTAATGCTCCACAACTGAACATCACCCTGATAATCCGACACCGGTACCTGTGCTGATGTTTGGCCTGTTTCCCAACATCCTTTGCATTGCTACATCCTATACTTCTGACCATGGCTCTGTCACTTCCACTGCTACATCTGTACGATAGCTCCCTCTGCATTTGTGCTGCTACTGGTCCTTTCTCCCAACACTACATATGCATTGCAACCCTTTCTCATCATGTTGCATCGTGCTGCGTATAGCACTACCACTGCTACTGATGCACTGCAACTCAGTTACTGAGATGTTGGTAACTGATCTACCTAACTACTCACATCCTTGTCAGGCTAGAAACCTTCTTGATGTTGAAGCTCTCTTTGTTTTTATCATGTGCTTCCTCTACTGCCTCTGCGATACTGTAACAACTTTATGCCTCTAGCACTGCTGAAAACACATATGTGCCTTCCTGCACTGTTGCAACCTCCTATGTACCTCTCCCACTACTGCAACCCTCTCTGTGTTGCTACAGATCCTTGCACTCTAGCACTGTTCTGCCACTCCATCCGCATCTTGCTTCTAATGACATCCGTCATCCTGCTACTATCACTTGGGGCTCCCATCGCCAGATATGATCCAAGAGTTTGGGTACGTCAAGGATCATGCCCCTCATCTCCTATAGTCCTCGTGACTACAACTCGATGTCACCCCACCTCTTCTCTAGAGGTGCATGAGCACTCAAGTCACAATCGTCATAAGTCTCTACTTCCTTCTCCACCTTAGTCGGTGCTTCCTTGGAGTCAGAAGCCTCTCCCTTATTCTTCTTCTTGGAACACTGGATTACACAATGGCCCAACTCCCCACGATGGAAGCACTTTATCTTGGAGATTTCATTCTTCTTCCTCTTCCCCTACTATTCTGCAAATGCCAGAGCCACATCCTTTTCCTCCTCTTTCTTGATTTGAACTCCTTTGTTGCTATTACTTGCCTTGGTCAACCATTTTATCTCTTCTTGGCGAAGAGCTGCCCACAATTCTTCCCATCCAGGAAGAGTCACTCTGCCAAAAATGCTTTGGAAGAATGTCTCCCACTCCTCGGAGACTGCGTTCGGGGTGGTCCTCAACATTAATTCATGATCCGATGTGGCCCTTATGGAAGTAAGTTGGTCTCGAATCTCCTGCAACCTGCTGAGGAATAGATCTATTTGCTCCCCCTTCTGCATCTGATACGACCACAACTGATTCTCCAATAGCATCTTCCTCTGCACGGAAGTGCCTTGATACAATTTCATCAAGGTATCCCACATCTCCTTTTCCATATTCTTCTTGGCAATATTTTGAACTACATGATCCTTAACCCCATCAAGGATTATGCACTATTCTTTGGCCATTGCATCCTCATACCTTTCATTATCAGCTGGGTTGACTTGTTGAGATTTTCTATATATTAATTTGGCTAAAATCTCATGGATAATTCCAACAATAGGATTTGTTCCTAAACTGATTGCATCAAATCCTGATGAGGAGATATTCTATCCTATTTTGTTGTGATAGAATTTATTATTCAATTTCTTCTCTACATCTATAAATTGTAAGCCTGTAGAGGCAAATAAAGATGTGAGGTGTGAAGAAGAGGAAGTCTAGATGTGAAAATCTGTTCTTGTAATCTCTTGTTGAACAATTGATAAGCCGATATCTCTATTTGGTGGATGTAGCCCAGATTGGTTGGGTGAACCACGTTAAATCGCTGTCTCTATTTTTCTGTTGTGTGTGATTTATTTATTTAGCTGTCTGTTGTGTATACTCTAACAATTGGTATCAGAGCGATGTGAGGCTGGTGAAAATCTGTTTGGCGAGGAACGTTGTGCCGCTTGTGCATGATCTGCGTATGCGTGGGATACTTAGGCTGGTGTTTTCTACAGCGGATCAAATTGTCTAGGCAAGCAACGGTTCCTTTTTGCGGTGGCTTGTGGTTCTACAATTCCAAGTGGGAAGAACATCGTCAGCTGGTGCTTTCATTGTTGATTAATGGAGCCTGTGTGTAAGCAAAGACTAATCTGCGGCTCTAATAATGCATCAATCTTTCTCCGGCTATAAGTCTTGTGGACCACATCAAAGATAAATCCAAGTTCAAAAGAAAAACACTGCAAATTAGGTTGTAACACAAAGGAAGTCTGCGCTATTAATTTAAGAACGAGGTGATTTATTGTTGCTTATAAGGTGAGTTGTGTCTTGATAGTTGCTAGCTGCATTGAAATGCCATTCCATTCGTTGCTAGTTGTTGGTATTTGCAATTTACAGTTTGTGGAATTTTATCAAATTGTTAATTTGATTAAAAAGGCAATTAAGGATCCATAGAGAAAAAGGCAAATTAAAATGTGAAAAACTCAAAGTGCTCGGTTTGAGATCGAGAAATTTAATGGGAGAAATAACTTAGAAATATGCAAAATTGAGATGCACGATTTACTCGTTCAACAAGGTGTGGCGAAGGCACTTTTAGGAAAATCCAAACAACCTATCGCTATGACAGATGATGAATGGAGTGACATCGATGATAGAGCACTAAGCGACATTCAATTGTGTTGAGCGGATGATGTTTTATTTAACATCGTGTCAGAGAAAACTACCACTGGTCTATGGACAAAGCTATACATGACTAAATCCTTAACAAATAGGATTCTTCTGAAGAGACAATTGTACAGCTTGTGCATGAAGGAAGGTACGACAATAACTAATCATTTGAATATCTTTAATACTCTCTTGGTGCAGTTAGATAGCATAAAAGTAAAATTTGATTTAGAAGATAAAGCTATAACTTTATTATGTTCTCTGCCTGAGTCATGGGATCATTTTGTTACTTCTATAAGTCTTAGTTCATCAGAAACCCTTGAATTTGATGATGTTGTTGGAGCTATGCTATCTAAAGAAACCAGAAAAAGGTCAAATCAAGAAACCTCTACATTAGAAGCAATGATGGTTAGAGGTTGATCTAAAGAAAGAAGGTTTAGTAAGCAGAACAACTCTCACTCAAAATTGAAAGGGAAGAAGAGTAAGCTAAAATACTGGTTTTGCGACAAATTGGGACATTTGAAGAAGGACCGTTGGAAGAGACAACAAACATCCAAAGGAGACTCTTCAACAGAAAATAAAGAAGCAAACACGATAGATACAAGCACAGCATCTGGTTTAGGTATAAGTGATGAAGTTTTATCAGTTAATTTGTTAAATCATGATCAACATTGGCTGTTAGATTCTGGTGCGTCCAATCACATGTGCATTCATAAAGAGTGGTTTAAAACTTATAAATCTATCAATGATGGATTAGTTTACATGGGAAATGATGTCTCATGTAATGTTGTGGGAATTGGAAGCATCCCGATTAAAATGTTTGATGGACAATTAAAATCTTAACTGATGTAAGACATGTGCCTGAACTTAGAAAAAATCTTATTTCTCTAAGAATGCTAGACACAAATGGATATAAAACTTTTATTCAAGGTGGAGTAATAAAAATTTATAAAGGAATCCTACTAGTAATGAAAGCAAAGAAGGTTGGAAATCTTTTTCAGTTAGAAGGAAGAACACAGTCAGATCATGCTTCAATTGTATCTGAAAATGACAGTGATTCTATTTGACTATGACATCAATGGTTGGGCCATATGAGCGAAAGAGGATTTAAATTTTTATCTGATCGTAAGTTACTTCATAGTTTAAAGTCTTTTAAGTTATATTTCTGCAAACATTGTATATATGGGAAACAAAGCAAGCAGAAATTGAAAACTGGAAAACGTACTAGTAAGGGAATCCTTGATTATATCCATTCTGATGTTTGGGGTCCATCTCCTACAACCTCATATGGAGGATCATCATATTTTGTATCTTTTATAGATGATTTCTCTAGGAAAGTATGGGTCTACATGTTGAAAAGAAAGTCTGATTTATTCACAGTTTTCAAGAAGTTTAGAGCATTAGTAGAAAATATCACTGGAAGAACCATTAAATGTTTAAGAACTGACAATGGTGGTGAGTTTACTTCAAAGGAATTTGATAATTATTGCAAGGAAGTTAGGATCAAAATACATAGAACTACTGCTTATACTCCTCAGCAAAACAGAGTTGCTAAACGCATGAACAAGACTCTCTTAGAAAGAGCAAGAAGTATGCTAAGTAACGCCAATTTGCAGAAGAAATTATGGACAGAAGTAGTATCTACGACTTGTTATTTGATAAATCGATCAAGAGGTATGGAAAGGTCATCCTTGTGATTATTCTAAACTGAAAGTTTTTGGTTGTGATGCATATGCTCTAATTCCGAAACATCAACGTTCTAAATTAGATCCTAAATCAAAAAGATATATCTTTGTTGGATATGGTGTTGGGATTAAGGGATACAGGTTGTGGGATCCTACTACTCACAAGGTCATTAACAAAGATGTTAAATTCAATGAATTTTCACTCGATAATCCAGATGTAGATACTAAATTGAAACAAGAAAATGTACCTAAGTTTCAACATATTCAGTTTGAAACCAGTTCAAAGACTGATGATAGTAAAGAAGAACGAGTTTCAAATGAAGATCATGGAGAAGTTCCTACATATAATTATCAGCAAATTGTAGAAGAACTAGAAACATCTTTAAGAAGGTCCACGAGAATCAGATATCGTCCTAAAAGGTATGATGATTATGTTATTTCAATTGCTTTAACCGCTAATGATGATGAACCTTTATGCTATCAGGAAGTTGTAGAAGGTTCTAACAGTGATAAGTGGAAAGAAGCTATGAAGGAAGAAATGAAGGCATTAGACAAGAATGCCACATGGGACCTCGTAGAACTTTCCAATGATAGAAAATCTGTAGGATGTAAATGGGTTTACAAATTGAAAAGGGGTGTTGATGATAAATAAGACAGGTACAAAGCGAGGCTCGTTGCGAAAGGTTTTTCTCAGAAAGAAGGGATTGACTTTCATGAGATATTTTCACCAGTTGTTAAAATTGTTTCAATTCGGATTGTCTTATCATTAGTTGCTTTACTTGATTTAGAATTACAACAACTAGATGTTAAGACTACATTCTTACATGGAGATTTAGATGAAGAGATTTATATGGAACAACCTGAAGGGTTTGTTCAAAATCGCAACAAGAAGTTTGTCTGCAGACTCAAGAAATCATTGTATGGTCTAAAGAAATCGCTGAGACAATGGTACAAGAAATTTGATTCTTCATGATGAGCCAAAATAAGAAGTGAATATGATCATTGTGTTTACTCTAAGAAATTAAGTAATGACATGTTCATTATCTTAGTATTATATGTTGACGATATGCTTTTAGCAAGCAAAAGCATAAGTGAGATCAACAAGTTAAAGGCTCAGATGGCTAGGACGTTTGATATGAAAGATCTAGGAGTAGCAAGACAGATTTTGGGCATGGATATTTTCAGAGATAGGAGCACTGGTAAGTTGTGGTTATCATAAAAGAAGTATATTGAGAAAATACTCTTAAGGTTTGGTATGAATAATGTGAAGCCAATTTCAGTCCCTTTAGCTTCTCATTTTAAGCTTTCTTCAAGTTTATGTCCTAACACAAATGAAGAAAAGGAATATATGTCTCGAATTCCATATGCCAATGTAGTAGGTTGTTTGATGTATGCGATGGTTAGTACACGACCAGATATTTCACATGCAGTTGGGGTTGTCAGTAGGTATATGGAAAATCCAGGGAAAGAACACTGGTCAGCAGTGAGGTATCTAAGAGGCACAAGTGATTATTGTATCACTTATAATAGAAGTAGTGAATTTGTTTGCGGATATGTTGATTTCAATTTTGTAGGTGATTTGGATAAGAGAAGGTCAACGTCAGGATATGTCTTTACTCTTGCAGGTGGAGCTATTAGCTGGATGTCAAAGCTACAAAATATTTTTTCTTTAGCCACTACAGAAGCATAATACATAGCTGCTTCACATGCTTGCAAAGAAGCGGTTTGGTTGAAAGGTTTGTTTCGTGAGTTTGGTAGGTTACAAGACAACATTAAGTTATTTTGTGATATTCAAAGTGAAATTCACTTGGCTATAAATCCAGCCTATCATAGTAAATCAAAGAATTTACCTATAAAGTACCATTATGTAAGACATGTTATCACTGAATGAGGAGTCTCTCTTGAAAAAGTGCATACAAAGGAAAACTATGCAAACATGTTCACGAAACCAGTTTTATTAGAGAACCTACGATGGTGTCTGGCTTCTCTTGGCTTGCAAAGAAAATGAAAAGAATAAACAGGAATGAGGTATTGGGCTAATTGTTGTCAAGGCGGAGATTGTTGAGGTTTTTTATATATTAATTTGGCAAAAATCTCATGGATAATGCCAACAATAGGATTTGTTCCTAAACTGGTTGCATCAAATCCTGATAAGGAGATATTCTATCCTATTTTGTTATGATATAATTTATTATTTAGTTTCTTCTCTACATTATACATTGTAAGCCTATAGAGGCAAATAAAGATGTGAGGTGTGAAGAAGAGGAAGTGCAGATGTGCAAATCTTATGTTGTAATCTCTTGTTGAATAATTGATAATTTGATACCTTTGTTTGGTGAATGTAGCCCAGATTGGTTGGGTGAACCACGTTAAATTGTTGTCTCTATTTTTCTGTTGTGTGTGATTTATTTATTTAGTTGTCTGTTGTGTATACTCTAACATTTATTTAGTTGTCTGTTGTGTATACTCTAACATGACTGGGATAGCTACGGTTCTCAAGATGAAAGCCTTGATATGACAAAGTTGGATGCCTCGTCCAACCTATCCCCATGCCTCAGTCTATTCATTGCCATCTCCTCTCTTCTCTTCGACTCCCTCTGAGTCTCTATTTCCCTCCTAGAAGTTGTCTCTTAGACTCCCTTTGAGTCTCGATTTCCCTCCTGGAAATCCTCTCCTAGACTCCTTCTGAGTCTTGAGTTCCCTCTGGAAATTCTCCTGCCAATTGTCGAACCGCTCCTCTCCGATCCCTTTGCTCCTGCAATATTGATCTAGATTTCTTGGCTAGAAATCCGCCTAGGTAGTGATTCCCTCTACCTTGGTTCTGTCCCATTAGGTATTGTTCTACTTCGACAGTAACAACACCCCACCAGCTTCACACTCCACAATCTTCCCATAACTCCCTAGGCCCCAGCAGCTGAAGAAATTGAGCCTCTTAGCTCTGCGCAATCACGGCAATGGCTAAATCGCTCCTCTATCCATCTACATCACTCCTGCTTGGCTGAGCATGATGATGTAGCTCTTTGTGAGCCTCTTCTGCCTCTGTGCTGACCCTTTCTCTGGCTCGAAATGATGATGTAGGCCCTCTCTGTCACTCCTTTGCTTCTTTCTGCTTAGGAACAACTTATGTCTCTCGGGACACTTGTTTCTGCTGCAGATTATCTGATTCAGCTAGTGCCTTCATTTTTCCTATGATTTGCAATCCTCTGATACCATGTTGAAAATTCTAAGTCTAACCCATTAGAAATTTTCCTGCATTATCCGGTTTATTTCACCTACTTGTTTAATTTCTTAACAAGTTATTTAACCATATAAATACTGAAAATAAAAACAAATGTAGTCTCAACCACCTAAAAATCATCAACTGAAAGAAATAGACAAACACACAAGGGACACCATTATTTTTGGACAATCACCCCAGAAAAACCCAACTTCGGAAAACCGGTGCAGCAGTTCTGAGGGTTTTATTATTAAGAAACGTTTCTTGAGTACAATTGGGTGCTAAATTGGCTCACCCTACAGAGAAATCGATTTGGCAGTAATACCACTCTTCGGAAGTAGATATTCGGCAAGTCTTCTCCACGAAAATCTCTCCAACTCCTTTCTGAGGCTCTATGTTAGCCCTCCTGGCCTTTGCATCAGCATGGGACCCTCTGTGTCAGCCTTCTGATGCTTTGCACTGGCGCTCTAGCCCTCTGCGTCACCCATGAAGGCCTTGGTAGCCTCTGCGCAATCCCTCTGGCCCTCTGCGTCACCCATGAAGGCCCTGGTAGCCTCAGCGCAATCCCTCTGGCCCTCTACGTGGCTCATGTTGGCTCTATGCAACCTTCTATGCCTCAGCGTTGATCCTTAGACACTATCTTTGCCTCTCTGATATGTACTCACTGCCCCTCGTTGCAACTCTGATCACTAGTTCAATTTCTCTCAGCAAACCCCGCTCCAAAAAATCAATTTGACTAATTAACTTGGTGTATCTCCAACTGACCCTCAAGCCTCCTCTTATACTTTTTTTGTTGAGTCTTCAATAGTCGAGATCAAATCTCTAATCAATAGATAAGATGATATTTGGCTTGATCCATTTCATTTAGAATGTCATTTAGAACATATAAATATTAAGTTACATATAAATAAAAGTTTTATAAATATTAAGTTATTTAGTCATTAGGTTATATAAATATCAATGTTTTATAGATTTTAGGTTTTATGATATTAAGATTATTTTATTATATTCTAGGTTTTATAAATATTAATATTAATAAGATTATGTTTTATAGATATTAATTAAATGATATTAATTTATAAAAATATAAAAATTAAAATTTAAGTAAAATTTAGTTTCATTATTAGTCTTTCTGGCCGACCTGTGCTGTTCCTTCATTATTCTTTCCTTCATGGGTATTTATTTCTTCCATCCTGCTCTTCTTTTATCATCTCTCTCTTAACCCTGATGATGGATCCCATTTGGGATTCGAAACGTTGGTGTAAAAATTCTCTTACTGTGGATTCTCCGATCAAAGATTCAAAAAACATAATTGCTATAATTGATCAATTTCTTAGCTTTGTTGCCACTTACTAGTGAAATTTTGAACTTTCACTTATCTATGTTGCTGGTGAAATATTTGTTGTCCTTGATGAGGTGGTACTAGTTGGCACTTTGCATGAATATTGCATCCTACATGTAGATATATGGACTCCTAAAACACCACTCCACATACATCAAGTGGAACTACATCCAATTCTACTTCATCAATAAAATCAACATTGATAGGAAATTTGATTTTACATTATCTTGTTACATTGAGTATTGAATCCTCATTTACCCACCCCAATGGATATGGTATTGAATAATATCAAACCTCCAATCCTAGTTTGTTGAGTTGACTAGATTTGTTGTAATGAGATTTGTTTGTGATCTTGAATTGAACAGAGCATTGAATTTTGTCTTCTTGACTTGTATCTTTATATGGAAGAGTTTTATTGTCTCTTTCTCTTCATGTTGTTGAAGGGTACTCAGATTCACCCTCTTCTACATAGATGTGCATCCAATCTTCTCATCCACGTCTAAGCTACATTCCACTTGATTTCTCGAATGTGTGGCTATAAGATTTTTCTTCTTCTCCTTTTTTTTTCTTCACAGGTTTAGTTCTAGATGTAGTTTATAGCACTTTCCTTTGTGTCACCATTAATGTTACAATGGTTCCAAAGGTTATTTGCATTGGGGTGTTGTGGATATTGCCTTTTTGTCCTTCCCATGTTTCCATTTCTTCTTCCCTTCTTTGGAAGCTTCCTAGTGTTCCTTCTACTTTGAACCACTTGATTTCCCTTTATTCTAGCTTATGTTTGTCAATTGTTGTGCATGTTCACAAGCCTCATCCATTGTTTTGGGTTTAAACAACATCATTTTCTTCCATAAAGACTATGTAGACCCCCCAGATACTTGAGGAGTACGCATGGGTTCTTGGGAGAGATAATCAACATTATTATCATATTCTTGAATTATGTGGTGTGCTCCTGTATACTTTGCCCCTGTCTCTACTTGAAGTAATGCCACCATATCCATTGGTTCTCTACATACCCATTAGGGTAGAATTGGGACTTTATGATAGTTTTTAAATCCCCCCACTTAGTTGCTAAGGGATTCCCCTCTAGCCTCAGGGTTTCCATGTGGACTTTCAATCAAGTATTGGCATTGGCCGCTAGTTTCAAACAAGTGAAAGAAATTTTATATTCCTCTCTATATGGTGGACATTGAAATGAGCCTCTAAATGCTACAACCATTGTTTTAATTTCAAAGCATCAACCTCACCTTGATACACCTTGATGTCAAACTTCATTTCCATTTTAGACAAGGACTATGAATGGTTCATGACACTCAAATTGGGTTGTTCTTTTTCAGGTTATTTTTAAGACTCCTCTAGTTCTTCCTGATCTCTTAATTTTCCCTCTAATCTGATCTCTGAGTTGTAAACTCCATCTTCTCTTATTCCAAGCTTGTTTTTCAGATTCACCACAAGGAGGCTCATATTACGGCTAATGTTTATGACCTGCTCTTGCAACCTTGCTAATATCTCCTCTACTGAATCTTAAGGGTTATTAAAACTAGATTCATCACCCATGGTTGGGGTTTTATGAGTCTTTTCTTAAACTGATATGATAACTTACCACTCCCCATAATATTCCCTAAAGAAAATTGATCTAATACTAATATCACCTATAAATTATCATGGATATATCACTCAACAGTTTGTCACAATAGATCTAATAAAAATAAACTGAAATATGAAATAGAAACTACGTGTTGAAGAATCTAGGGCAAGTGAAGTTAATGTGATTCTTCTTAGCATGATAACTATTTGTGAGGTTTTCTTATTACTACAATATTTCCTCATTATTAGAGTGTGTCTTCTTTAGTTCATCAAATAGCTACCAAAACAAAGAGACAAGAACACAAGATGTTTGGCTTTCTGCCAGGGCCAAAACATCTCCCTCTTGGAGAGGAAAACCCGCACAAAATTCTTCTTATAGAGATTTCAATTGATGAATACCAAGACCATGACCCTTGACCTATTATGCCACCCCAAGACCAAAACACCAATCCTCTTCTTCATCAATGCTTAGACCATCATCATTACTGCACCATTGAGGCCATCACTACTGCATCCTTGAGGTCTTCATTACTATTGCTTCACCATGTCAACGCCATCTCTTGTCTTCATTGATGCCTTTATCAATGCACCGAGAACTTCATTATGATCTTCTCTAGTATGTCGAGTAAATTACTATGGGATCATAGTTATGTTGAGGTTGTTCAATACACCAAGATAGTGACCATTCAAGAGACATATAATCATTGTACTTTATCCGAGATTTTGTACCATTGTAACCATCTAAAAATATTATCCACTGTACTTGTCCAAGGTTCCTGTACTCCTGCTCTTGTCCAAGATTCCTGTGCTCCTGTGCCATCCGAAGTTCAGACAAAACTCCAAAATATGTGTTTTTTGTGGCAACCCTAGCGGGTATTTATAATTGTTTGTCCTTCATAATTAGCTGATGTGTCAATGTGAATCATTGTGTCTCTTTATTGAGCCAACATGACTGTCTTTTGCTTATTTAATTCATTTTCAAACCGACATGACTATGTTTTACATCGTTTAGCTTGCTACCTTCTTCAAGAGGATTGTGCTTATCTTCAAGGGCTGATTTAGACACTAGGTTTACTCATATACATTACATATGTGCTCAAGAAGATCTCTTTAACATTTTATTTGACTCTTTGACTTTCCTATAGCATTTCAACTTGTGTTGTACCTATGTAATGAGAAAGAAACTCTTTTCTTAATTCTACAAAAATAATATTTCTTTTCAAAGATCAAAATTATATTCATGAAGACTGAACCTACTTACACTTTCTTCAGCACTCCCTCTTAACTAGGGAGGTATTCATAATGGTACTTGGTCATTCTCAATCTGAATAATTTCTCATAAGAAGAATCAGATTGGTAACCCATCTGTATAGCATCATAGTAACCAACATTGTTTCCACAACAAGACCTTGACTGACAGCTCTATCTCTCATCAGATCAGAGCACAATGTTGGCGAGACCAATGACTATAGACACCTTCGTCATTGTCTCTCAAGATACATACCCACCCGAGTGTTCACTGGGTATGACCATCTAGGACTATTCTTATCTTGGGTTCCCACCCATCAAAGAATATCTGTCCTCTTGCCTACTCGTATCTTGGATGCCCAACACATCCTCAAACAGTATCGGATGCTAGATGATTACCCAATCCTCCCATTCTTTCTTCCCAAGTGAAGACAAGAATGTTGTGTCTATCTCTCCCTCTTAACTAGGGAAGATATGCCCATTCTTGTAAAGGAATGTACCCAAGTTCGCTCTGACCATGAACTTTCCCAAAATCCCTCTCAATTAGGGACTTTCCAGAGCTCCCTCCTAACTAGGGACTCTCTTATTCATCAACAAATTCTTCTTCATGGGTCCTTCATCTATTTGATCAATTTATTTCCTTGATTTCATGAAATTCAGTCAAGCTTCTTCCTTGTAGGGCATTAGCCATCCATCACTTCCTTCCTTGTTCGTCATGTCATTCCTTTCTTCATGGAAAGTGGCATTCTTGATACATATCTGGAACCTTCGTCATATGGCTACTTCTTCCTCATCATGTTTATTTCAAGAATTTCCATCCACCACATGAATGCTATTGTACTTGTACTTACAACTCTACTGCCAGTAGCCCTGCATGAACTCATCTATATATTATTCAAGAAATCAAAAAATAATATTAAATCAAATTGTACCTTTCGAGATGGCTCTTCATCATGACATATTCTTGTAGGTATCAACATCCTGCATACATGTTGACACATCTCCCAAAGATATCCATTTTCAAGGGTCTCCATATTTTTCAGACTTTCATCAGAGTCTTCATATTTTTTCCGGGAGTTTCCTAGTCAAGTCTTCTTGGTCTTTTGGATGTTGATCGCCTTCATCAGGGTTGCATATCTCACGATATCTTCCTTCCTCACACATTCCATTCCCAGGAGCTTTCAATAAGGGTTTCTTATTTGTAGTCAACCACTTCTTACTTCATATGAGGACATATTATGTTGATTTCATCTAGTGTGACGATGCCTTCCTACAACCTTTCAGAGGAGGAGATCCTTTTTCTCTTGATCATGTTTCTCAAGATAGAAATAATGATCCATGTTACCTGCAACCATATGACATGATATTATAATATTAAATACAAGCATACATACCTATTTTACCTTTAGGTCATCTAGACTTCTTGCAACAACTTCCTTGATTGAAAAGATCTTCAATCCCTTGATCTGCTTTATTTCGCATGTCATCATACCATCCTCTCATGAATTCCATAAGTTGGATTTCCTGATGAAACACTTGTTTCCTTTCTAGATTAGTGAAACCTCCGATGAGTATTCCTTCAGAGAATCTTGAGGATCTTGCATATCCCCATCTGGAAAATGTTTCCTTTTTGACTTGATGTATGATGAGCCTTGTCCTGGATGAATTCTTCCTTTCCTGTAATGTCCAATGAGGTTCCCAAGAGTTATATCCTTCATGTTTAACTGCCATGGATTTTTCCCTTCATGATTCCCATGGTGATGTCACGAGCTCTTGTTTCTAATGTTTCCATGATGCCACGATGCATCTTATTATCATGGTCATATCTATAACAAAAGATTTAGGAACTTATGATAGGACCCTTTTGTGAGGGATACAATCTCAATCATAGTAGAGGTCTTCTACTCCCTCTTTCCTTAGCCCTTTTCTTCAGGTTCCTCCATCTTTTCGGTGATATGGGATGCTTTCCATAATCTCTCCATAGCATTGAATCTTAGCTATACTATTATGGCTTGTTTGAGGACCAAACTTCCCTTTCCTTTCTGCACATGTTTGGTTCCTTTAACCTTCAACACTTTTGCCCACAACTTGTCCTTTTTCCATATTGCATAGACACCACAAGTTGTTAAATGAGGTAACTTCCCTATCCCAAGGACACTTGTCACCTTGCTCATTAAGAACATAGATGATTATCTTCTTATCATCTTTTCCAGATCTCCCAATTGAGATCTTTTGAAGATATCCCTTCATCCTTTGATACCTTTACTTTCATGTAGATCACATTTTATGTGACCTTCTTCTTTATAAAATGAGTTTATCATGTACATCACTTTGATGTCTCCAATATTTCTATATGAGGGGATATTTCATAAGTATCCCTTTCCATGAATTCAGAGGAGACCTTTTGATATGTTCAATGAATTCAACTATTAAAGAACTATGTCTATCCTCCTTCTTCATGCAAGGAATATTTATGGCTCATCAACTTATAGATGTCCTTACGATCATGAAGTCATTTAACCAAACTTGGTTGTAGATTGAAAAGATACTTGCTTGTCATGTGAAGATGAAACCTTCACCTTGATTACTTTGATGATGGTTGAAGAAGATATATTAGAGCTTATTATTGGATGACCTTCTTACAAATGAGAGAGACTTTCCTTAATAGAAAAGGTTTCTCCTTTTGATGAGGATGATTTTTTTGCTTCCATGGATGATCTTCTTATAGGGAAAGGAGATGATCCTTGCTTGTTTTTATAACCTTGAAGATGACATTGTCTTCTTGCCTTCAATATGCTTTGCCTTCTTTTGTAGTGTAGGTCAGGACTGCTTCTAGCATTTCAACCTATTCCAAGATGACATTATCTTTGATTTTAAGGTCCTTTGATTTACCTTGCTTTGTAGACATATTTTTAAGGGTCTTGGTGGCCTTTTGATGATGACTATGGAGAAAAAGTTCTCGTTGTTGTAGACTTGATCCTTTAATCTTGACAAAAACCTTTAACATGCTTTGATGCCCTTCTTGAAGACTAATCCTTGTATATCTCTTTTGTTTCCCTTCCTTTGACTTCAGTACCTTAGCTCTGATACCATTTTGAAGAATCTAGGGCAAGTGAAGTTAATGCGATTCGTCTTAGCATGATAACTATTTGTGAGGTTTTCTTATTAGTACAATATTTCCTTATTATTAGAGTATGTCTTCTTTAGTTCATCAAATAGCTACCAAAACAAAGAGACAAGAACACAAGATGTTTGGCTTTCTGACAGGGCCAAAACCTCTCCCTCTTGGAGACGAAAACCCACACAAAATTATTCATATAGAGATTCCAATTGATGAATACCAAGACCATGACCCTTGACCTATTATGCCACTCCAAGACCAAGACACCAATCCTCTTCTTCATCACTTCTTAGATCATCATCATTTTTGCACCATTAAGGCCATCATTGTTGCATCCCTAAGGTCTTCATTACTGCTACTTCACCATGTCAACGAGGTCTCTTATCTTCATTAAGATCTTCATTGTGACCTTGATCCCATGCCTTTATCAATGCACCGAGAGCTTCATTATGATCTTGTCTAGTATGTCAAGTATATTATATTGGGGTCATAGTTATGCCGAGGTTGTTCAATACACTAGGACAGTGACCATCTAAGAGACATAGAATCATTATACTTTATTAGAGATTTTGTACCACGGTAACCATCTGAAAATACTATCAATTGTACTTGTCTAAGGTTCCTGTACTCTTTCTCTTGTCCGAGGTTCATGTGCTCTCGTGCCACCCGAAGTTCAGAAAAAACTCCAAAATCTGTTTTTTTTTTTGCGGTGACCCTAGCGGGGTATTTATAGTTTGTCCTCCATAATTAGTCATCGTGTCAATATGAATATTTGTGTCTCTCTATTGAGCCAACATGACTATATTTTTCTTATTTAATTCATTTGTGGGTCGTCATGATTGTGTTTTACATCGTCTAGCTTGTTGCCTTCTTCAAGAGGATTGTGCTTGTCTTCGAGGGCTGATCTAGACACTAGGTTGACTCATATACATTACATATATGCTCAAGAAGATCTCTTTAAAATTTTATTTGAATCTTTGACTTTCCTATAACACTTCAACATGTGTTGGACCTATGTAATGAGCAAGAAACTTATTTTATAATTTACAAAAATAATATTTCTTTCCAAAGATCAAAATTATATTAATTAAGACCAAAACTAGTTACAATTTCTTCAACACTACGAGGGTCAATTTTCCTTAAATTTTCTAGATTTATTATATTATTATTTTGTGTCTATGCACACTGTATATAAAATGCAAACAATGTGAAATTTCCAAAAATGCAACAAATGGAGTTTAATATTCTAACTATTAGCAATTTATTTGTTTCCAAAAAATAATGATTAAATCATCGATGCATTCTTCACAATAAAAGTGTTGCACAATTAAAATAGGAACTGAGAAATAGATGCATACACAATAAAAATGACACCAATATTTTTGGACTAAATGTCCTCGAAAAAATCCCAAAGGGAAAACCACTGCAACAAATGAGGGTTTATTTTATTAGGCAACAATTTGGAAATTATTACAACTGGATGCCCAATTAGCTATCGTCTAGAAAATATAGATCACAACTGGAAAAATAATCTGGAGATCCCAGATGTCCTCTACAAATCAACTTGGCCTCCTTTGGCATGATTGCACCCCACTCTTGCAACTTGCATTGCTAAATGGAGTATGCACTGCAACCTCTGAGCAACACACACAACCTTGGATTTGTCTCTGACTGGGTTGTCTAGCCTCCCTATGCTTCTGGAAGTGACTCACTCTACCTTCTAGAAGTTGATTTTTCCTTTGGAAACATAATCAACCCTCTTTCGACAACTTGCACTGGGGTTTCTAGCTATTCACACTGCTTGTATGACCTCCTCTGCAAATGTATTCGACCCCCCTCTTCCTGCCACTCCGACATTGGAAAATAACTAGGAATCTCTTTGGAATCCTACTCCCAAATTATTTTTTGTTCCCTCTCTCTGATGCTCTCCCTCTAGCTCGAACTACGCCCTTGTTGAAGACTGCAAACTGGGTAGCTTGATCTCCCTCTCACAACTGATCACATTGATGCTATCTCCAAGCCCTTCGACCTACTCTTATAATCTCATGGAGTCTTCAACGAGAGTGATTTAATCTCCATGGATGGTTAAGATCAGTTAGACTTCATCAATAGAAGCCTCTAGAGAAATCTCGAACATTCTTGATTAATTAACTTTAATTTACCACTTTTCCTAAGTTAGGAAATAGTTTAATTATGGAAAATTAATTTAATTAAGGTGTTTCCCAATCTTATCTCATGGAACCTTTTATGGGTGTTAGAGATCTTATGTTCCTTAGCCTCTAAGCATCATCTGAGACTATAACACTTATCCGATGCTACACAAACTAACATTGCCTCTTAGCAAGGAAGGTGTTCTCCACTACACCCATATGTTCTCTGAAATATATTAACTTAGCTCTCCCTAGAGCTTTTGTGGGTATATATGCAACTTGTTGTTCTGTCAGAACATGCTATAATCAGACTACTCCACGCTATTGATGTATGAATTATGTTGTACCTCCTTTCTTTACATATCAACTAATATGACTCCTTGTCACTAGAAATCAATGTGAAGAAGTTAATATGGAAAACATTATCCATCATGCCACAACGCATATTCTGATTCACCTGCTACACACTATAACTGAATCAATCTTGATCTACTATGTCACTGTAAATTTCTCTACAACTATCCCTTAAGTCTCTAATTGCAACTAGATCTACATTGTCTATTGAGCATCTGAATACACCCAACTGGATTTACTACTGTCGCTCACGTATCTAACTATAACTTCCCCTCAATATCTGAATGCGTCTTGCTGAAACTTTAATCCTCTTGCTACTTTGTACTGTGGACCCCTGTAGAAAAGGTTTTGATCCATGTGAACAAGACTAGGCTTCTTGCTGCTCTCCCATGGATGCTACCCATACTAGTACTTTTGAAGCATCATACCCCTCCTCCATCTCGAGGTATTGCTTCTATCAACGTGATTTCCTCCAATCTAGAGGTCAACTCATCGATCTCTGTTGAAGTTGTTGTCTACTGCCCCTTTTTGTCCTTCTTCCTCTTTGGACACTGGGTGATGTAGTGACCAAACTCACCACATCCAAAGCACTTGACCTATGATAGGTCCTTCTTCTTCTTTTCTTCTCCTTTTGAGTTTTGTCCCTAACTGGGACCCTTCTTCGCCTTTCCATTTCTTGCAAGGGCCACATTTTCTTCTTCCTTCTCTACCTTTAGTCCCTTGCCACTACTGTTGGTAGCTCCTTCTACTAAATCGAGCCTTAGATCCTCCTGAGTTGAATCACTCCATAGGTGATCCCAATCTAGTAGCTTATCCCATCCAGTGATCCCCTTAATGAAGATTTTCCATTCCTTGGTAAACCCATTTAGAGTTGTTCGTACCAGTTCACTATCTACTAGTCTTTCTCCAACAAATGTAAGTTCATCTCAGACTCCTGAATTCTGGTGAGGTAGGGTGTAACACTCTCACCCTTTTGTATCTTTTTTGTCCTCAACATCTCCTGGATAATAATTTTACGATTCTCAGATGGATCCTGGTATAAGTTCACAACAACCTCCCACATTTCCTTTGCCTTATTCCTTTTAGCAATATGCGGGACAATGTGATCTCGAACCTCGTCCAAGACCATCCTATTTTCTTTGGACGTATCCTTCTTGTGATAAAGATATTGGATAAGGTCTATCAGTTCAAATACAACTATTGTCATGAAATCCCTAAAAAGGACTGCATCATGGCCTTCTAGACACCAAAGTTTGAAGCTCCATTAAGTCTATCATGATCTCTGAGTCCCGCTACGACCATCTTTGTGAAACTCAAATAAATTGGAGAATTATATGTTGGAAATATCCTTCTCCTTTTAGAAATTTGACCTTCTCTCTGCTACACACACTACCTTTGGAATGCACATATTTTCTCCTACCCTTACCTCTAGTGTCCTTCCCAAAACATGAACTTCTTGCTTCTTCTATTGGGAAACTTGCTCCACGTCCTAGAAGTCCTTCTCTAAAATTTGGCACACGTACTACTAACCCTGAAAATCACACTGGTTGGAATGACAAGTTTGCTACGACCTTCTGCTGCTAGAAATCACAACCTCCTTTTCTACAACTAGAAAACTAGAAACCCTATGAGAAATACCGAAAATTTCCTCCTCTGTGTGGTTTTCTCTCCCTTTCCCTACACAGATCTACAAATGCAAACCCTTGTTGCAAATCTCTGCACCCAGATCTACTATACGAAATCACTGACCTACTCACCAGAATCTCTTTCCAACAACCACACTGCATGCTACCACTGCTTCTAGGACAAATCAAACTTTTCCTTCAACTTGAACTAGAAATTGATTTTCTTGCCACAACAATTCACATTTCCTGGCTGACCTACACGGATTTGGAGAAAGTGCTTCAGGTCTCCCTCTGAAACTACATGATCTCTCTTCCTTTCGCTTCTGAGCCTCTGATCTAATCAAAAAATCTCTGATACCATGTGAAATTTCCATGAATGCACCGATTCGAGTTTAATCTTCTAATTATTAGCAATTTATTTGTTTATGGAAATAACGTTAAATCATTGATGCATTCTTCACAATAAAAACGTCGCGAATTAAAATAGGAACTAAGAAATAGATGCATGTACAATAAAAATGACACCAATATTTTTGGACTAAATGTCCTAGCAAAAACCCCGAAGGGAAAAGCAGTCCAACAAATGAGGGTTTATTTTATTATGTAGCAATTTGGAAATGATTACAACTGGATGCGCAACTAGCTATCCTTCGAAAAATATAGATCACAATTGGAAAAATAATATGTTGATCCCAAATCTCCTCTGCAAATCAACTCGGCCTCCTTTGGCTTGCTCACACCCCACACCAAAAACTCAAATTGTTTCCTGAAGCACGCACTATAGCCTCTGAGCAACATGCACAACCTTGGATCTATCTCCAACTTGGCCATCTAGCCTCCCTCTACCTCTGGAAGTGACTTGCTTTGCCTTCTGGAAGTCGATCTAGCCACTGGCAACTGAATCAACCCTCTTCTAGCAACTCGCACTGGGGTTTTGCCTATTCACACTGCTTGTACGACCACATCTGTAGATATATTTTTCCTCCCTTTTCCTGCCACTCAGATACTGGAAAATCATGGTGAATCTCTCTAGAATATTTCTCTTGAATTATCTGTTGCTACCTCTCTCTAATGCTTTCCCTATGGCTCGAATTGCGCCTTTGTTGAAGCCTACAGACTGGATAGCTTGATATTCCTCTCACAATTGATCACACTGATGCTATCTCCAAACCCTTCGACCTGCTCTTATAATATCTCGTTGAGTCTTCAATGACCATTATTTAATCTCTATCGACAGCTAAGATCAATTAGACTTTGTCAATAGAAGCCTATAGAGCAATCTCGAACATCCTTAATTAATTAACTTTAATTTACCACTTTTCCTACGTTAGAATTAGGCGAATTTTTAATTACGGAAAATTAATTTAATTAAGGTGTTTCCCAAGCTTATCTTGCAAACCTTTTATGGGTTTTGGAGGTCCTGTGTTCCTTAGCTTCTTAGCGTCATATGAGACTAGAACACCTGTCTAATGCTACACAAACTAACAAACAATAGAGAACATATAAAACAATCAATCACAATAACACGAAGATATGACTTGGGAAACCCTTTTGGGAGAAGAACCAACTAGAAGGTGAGGCTATTGTACTCTCTCTTTCCTCGAAATGGGATTGGTGCAAATGTAATGGAGTGGGACCTATGAGCTGTGGATTTTTACAGAAAATAAAACCTCTCAGTTTTACCTCTCTCTACTCACTCTCAGCTACTCACCTCTATTATGGAACAAAATACATTAGAATAGAATCAAACTTCTTTAACTCCTCATGGCTCAATAATTACATAGTTTAATACCTTATGAGGGGTTAAATTTGACCCATTAAACTCTCAATATGAATTACAAATTGATCCTTCTAGAGTATTCTTCATAATTCCCATGTGGTTATCCCCTTTTCCATGAGTAACTAGAGCTAATGTGGCATCCTCCCAAAGTATGGTGGTCATTCACAATAGGTCAATTTCCGAGAGGCATAACTTTTGCATCCAAACTCTGATTGACGTGATAATTGCACCATTGGAAAGGTATTCGAATGTAGAGTAGTATAAGGGAGTACACCATACAAGTGACAAAATGTTACCCCCCAACAAACATTATTAAGGCCTTAATCTGGGATTGGAAGGTTTTTGACCCCAATTCTCCAAACTAGGTCCCACCAATAAAACTACTCCTATAAGTTACTTTCTCTATTTTGTTCGCCCTAAAAGCATAAAGATAGATTGAAAATAATTCAATGATTCGATCCAAATCAAACATCACAAACTTTTTGGGAGAGACGGTTATCTAGAGTTAAGAAGTTTTAAGAAGATGGAAGCCTTAAAAGCAACGATGGAAAAGTATATCATCAATTTTGATTCTTCTTCTAACTCTTCTTCTCATGGAAATGCACTTTCTACTTGTGATTTTTCCTTCGATCCAACATCCACTACTTCTAATGAGTGGATTATTGATTTTAGAGAACCTTATCATATGGCTACGGTTAAAGCCATTTTTTATGTTTTTAATGAATGTAACACCAAACGGTTGGAAGAGAGACCATCATTTACTTCCCAACCATGTGAATCAATAAATGTGAACCCCTGTCTTATCTACTTTAACATATGGCATATGGAGGAACTTGCATGCGGGCATAGGTGGTCACGAATTTTAAATTTTCAAGAAAGGGAAGAGATCACACAAGTGATTAGAGCCTCAACTTTGTTTCAACATTCATTCTGGCACAAACTAGAGTTAATGCCACTCCTCATCCTTCGAATGCTAATCTAAGCAATCAATTGGGATTTCAAGATGGATTTGGAAGCATTGCAATTCAATGTTATAGGACATTGGGGCAGGGGAATCAAAGGTTACATATGGCTTATAATCATTCTTCTCCAACCACCCTTTCCAATGATAAACCACTCCATACATGCACAGAGGAGGCTGCCATTTCCAAAATCTGGAGAGTAGAGAAATTTAGCCTTATCATGGCAAAGACTAGGACATCATCACATGAGGAGGAACAGGTTCAACTCAACCAACTCTTGACTAAATGCTAGAGCCACTTGAGGCATTATTGACAGCTCTGAATCACCGGGGATTCACAAAAGAAAAAGAGAGAGAAACTTACTAGCTGCTAATGAATACCAAGTTTGAATTGTTGCAGAGAAAGATGGAGATGTTATAGGCAGAGGTTTGTTCACAACTGGAAACAACGGACAATAAGGTGACTGAGTTCAAGGAAAATTCCAGCGGTGGTGTCCAATACATGAAGGAAGACACAGGGACCATCATGAAGCTTGAGAAGAAAAAAGCCAGAGTAGTTTATGGGGCAGATTTAGCAGGCAAATAATGATGCATCCAATTCTGAGATGCAACAACAAAAGAATGGACCTCCATTTCCAGATAAATTTTGCACTTTGAATTTTCCTAATGTTATGCAGATATGAGTTTTTGTTAGGAAACTTTTGTAAGGTTTATAGTAGGCATATTTTTGGACAACAGGCAAAAACAGGCATAAGAATAGGCTAGCCATAGCATGGAATTCTAAAAACAATTTAATCCTTGAACATGAAGATCGACGTATGGGTTCTGGCCCAGAAACAAAATTTTTATACTAATGAAAATATCTATCTTCTCTTTTGAAAAAAAATGAATGTAACACCAAACAAATATTTGCATCCCTTCCTTAGTCTCCAAGTATTACAAACCAAGGAATTTTCCATTCTTTGTATGTATAAATGTGACATTCTTTGTTGTTTTCACATGGAATATTGTAAACTAGCCCCCTCTCTCTTTCAGTTTAGAGTCAAACTTGTTCGCAATTATACTAACACTGAAGTATACACAAATTTGTACTATTAGTTAGTTGGTAATTCTTTATATTTGACTCATACTCGCCTTGATATTTTCTTTGCTATTGGTCTTATTGTCTGGCATATACAATGTCCCATAAGAGCCTTTAGAAAGCAATAAAAATGATTTTTCCATATATCCAAGGTACAATTCAATTTGGGATACATTGCAATTTAGAAAGGGACTCATTTGTTGGTTGATTTCATTGATTCTAATTGGGTTGGCAACCCTGATGATTGAAATCTTACTACATGTTATGTTTTTAGTCTTGGTTCCAGATTGTCATTTGGACTTGTAAGAAGTAATAAACTCTAGACTCTTGCTCTTTCTTGAACTCGAGTAGAGTATTTGGAAATAGTAATGCAAATCAAGAAGCCTTGTGGCATTGATGGATCTTTTCAAAGTTTTGAATTCCATCATTAGAATATGACCAAACTCTAGCATGACAATCAAAGTGTTGGCTTAAGGGGGCCTGACCCAGGTTCAGAGTTGTTCGTGCCAACCAACAAAACCCTAACTACTGGCCCTTTCAGCAACAACCTGTATAGCGCAGGCTGCAGTCTCACCTGAAGAAGTATTGGGGGATGCTAGAACCAGGTTTTTGTATCCAGAGACAGTGTGATAAGTGGTCTTAAGCCTTTGTCACTCAGATTTGTAGCCTATTATGTCCTGCTACTGCAACTCTAAGGAAATGGCTTCTAGACCTTCGTGAAGGTCTACAATCAGACTTTATAGACCATAAAGAGGAAAATTGTCCACTTTCGCGCACTAATTAATAACCCTAGATCTGCCTTCACATAGATTTATCCAATTCATCAAAAATCATAACAGAATTAACCCTTATCTTTGCGGAAACAGATAATGACTTAAGTCATGCATAAGTATTATAGATTCGTAGATTCGTGCAATATTTACACATTATTCCAGAGAAAACATATCCTTGAGCAACAGAACATAACATGAACAAAATTAAGAATAATACTCAAAGACAAGGTATTTCTCCAAAATCAGTCTTTATTAAGTTTCAGCATTCAGTTACAGACTTCTCCACCCTACACACTTAGCTGCAGGGGCCCACACACTCAGCTGCGAACTTACCAAGGCCTCATACGCACTCAGCTACAGGAGCCTTCCCTTTTCGCCTAAGTACAGGAAGTAGAGCCTTCATGCCTTGGCACTTGTCCAAACAATCTCTATCTTGACTTAGTTACTTGTCTACTACTTCTTAGACTCGCTATGACTCAACTATATATATAGCTTTTTTCAATATAATACCATGGCCCGCGACCTATGGGTGAGTCTCAAAATCGACCTATCACTTACCCAAACAAGGGGCTAATGCCCATTTCACTCCTATCTAGCTGCATGCTCCGCATCCACATTTTGTGGAGACTTTACATCATTTATAAAATTTTTACAAAATTTGGTTAAACTAACCCCAAAGCTAACCCTGGGACCCTATCCCAAGAAGCCCCCAACACAAATATGGTGACTAGCCCTCTAGTCACTCGGCTCACGCCTTTTTGCGAAGGTTACTGAACTCGACCTGCAATGTTGCTACATCACAAAACTCTGCACTGCAGCCTGTTGCACTTTCGCAACCAATTTCTCTGTCGTCAAGCCTTCCACTGCGAGGCGCATCATTCTCTACGTCTGCTACAGTGTCTTTAACTTGTCCTGAAGTGATAGAGTAAGCTGACAGGCTTCCTCTGTTCATGGTTGTATTTTGGCCTTGAGAAGGGTTGATTTCCTCTGTAACTTTTCAATCTGTGATTGCAGCTGCTTACCTTACTGCAATCGCGCAAGGCGTTGGACTGGCGCTAAAGTGCACGCAGTCGCTCTAACTTCATCAAACTTGCATTGTGTCTCTTGGATATCCATGTTAAGCTTCTGCAAGTTTGGGTCCTCCTACACATTTTTCCATAGATCCATGGCGTGTTCAAATATCAATTGGCATCTTGTGACTGTTGCATCCAATGTGCCCATGTTTTCCCTAATCACTGCTCCATGTTGCTCCCAGACCTTTGCGGAGTGGTTGGCTGCAACTTCAACTGTAGCTTTGAGATCTTCATCTGAAAATCGAACCTTACTTTTCTGATCTCATCTTTCAACGTGAGGACCATAGTAGCCAATTTTCTTATTTTTGTTATCGCTGCGACATCCTCTGGGATGTTCAAATCTGGAACTGACTTGCATGCCTACTCTGTTATTGTCTCCAGGCTCTGACTTCGTCCCTGCAGCTCCTCCTTTTATTTTAGTGTCTGAGCTTTCTTCGTGAACATCTGCTCATTATTTATCTTAAATTCACTTATCATTGCAAGGGCACACTACTCTTTGATCCTTAGCTTGTCCGAAACCCCCTAATGTAGTGCATGGAGGGTTTGAAGTGGCAGTGTGACCAATTTCACCCCCATATCTTTAACAATGCTTAATACAAAGCGTTCCTCCTCTGATTTTGCTCGAACATACCCTTCTGGTAAAGGTATGACTCTGAGGTCCAGAGTTTGTTCCATCTCTGCTATTGTCCCACTCCCTTGCGCTAAGCTCGCTTGCACCCTGCTGGTTTTCCCAACGCTCGCTTGAATCCTGCCGATTTGGATCTACAGCTCACACAGATCCTTCTGGATGCTACCTAGCATCTGCATATATTTTGCTCAAATCGCTGCCACAACTCAGTCATTGTGTCTCTGAACTTGTCACCGATCTCATCGAGATCCCCTTCTATGAGGACCATTGGGTCGATGCACGTCTGTTTGTCTAATTTATGTTTCTTTTGTGGCCCAACAATTGCTTCTTTTCCACGCTTCTTCAATGTGAAGAGAGTGCTCTGCTCCTCTCCACCGCCTCCACCCTGTCTTGATAGTTCCTGCTCATTTGCATGTTGGGAAGTTGATTCTTCGACTTCCTCTTTACCAGTGCGCTCTTCCTCGGCACGCTCCTTCGCAGTGTGCTATTTTTCCTCAACAACTTCTTTCTTCTTCTGCTTTGCCAGAGCTCGCGCTGCCTTTTGTGCTGCCTCTTTATGCTTCTACATAGTGGTCGACTGCGCAACGGAGTTCTCGACACCCTTACTAGTACCGACACCAAGGTCCATGGGTTCGAGCCACTCCGCTAGCCAAATCCCCATGATCTCTTGTACATCCGTCGTTGAGACTAAGTATGGAAGCTTGTGCCACTTAAGCTTAGGGTCCTTCCATGCCATAATTGATACAACGTGAAAATCAACCTTGAACTCCGTGAAGACCCTTAATTGCTCATACAAATTTGGGGACAGTCATGGCCACTGACTGATGACTATCCTAAGATCCATCTCAATTAAGATCCAAGAAATCTTCGACTCCTTGATTCTCTCTGGACCCTTTTTTATCCACAGCGAAGTGAACTTTGCTGCCTCTAGTAAATCTTTCGACTGCGAGGGAAACTGACTATCCTTTGGCAATCTCCATGCTACTAAAACAATAGAAAATAGTAGCCACGCATTATGGAACGACTTACTGTCCTCCCGAGCTTCGCAAAAGTTCGCGAGGAACTCCTTGCACAAATACTTTTCCTAGTTATATTGTACTCCTTTTCGTGCGCTGGGCGGCCAATGATACTATAGGTGCCAAAACTTCGTCCGCGCGACATTTCCTCATAATTTTTCTTGCAAGTATTTGGGCGACGAACTGCACTGCCTAGTCTTGAATGGAGCGGATAGATATTCCACGCGACTTCTTTACAAGACCAACTCCACCTTCATCTTATCTACTAACTCATTTTCCCCACTTTTCCCTCCAAACTCCTTGGCAAGGTCTGCTCCCTTCTAGGGCAGCTTTGTAATCCGATGGATGAGCATATATGTAATCGGGATGGGTTCCCGAAGCCATAGGCACCCATCATGCACCAACGCGAGCAACTAGCGCACACACACCATGTTGATTATTGATGGATGAAAATGCGGCACACGGAGCAAGTGCAACAACTCGAGCTACTCAACACCTCTGACCCATTTCATGGGTTCCAACCGCGTAACCCCGGTTTCTTCATATTAAATCTTCTTCATATATTTGCTAGTGGCCAAATGAGGGAATGTCTCGTGGTCCACGAGATCCCAATCCTCCATCTTTGGCACTAGAATGCGCACTAAGGTTGTGCCTTCCAATTGCACTTGTTCTGGCAACAGGGGTGTTGAAACTGTAAACTTCCCGGAATCAGGGTCTCTCATAACTTTGACCTTCCCTTTCCGCAGAGGGATATACTCCGGGAGCCATGCGATACGCTCGATGTCCTCAACATCCAATTCCTTCACTCTTTGGAATTCCTCTTCCTCCAAGTCCACAACTTTCTTTGACTGCTTACCCTTCTTCTCCTTTTGCCAAACCTCCATATTCTTCCTCGGTGACTATCTCGCCGGTATAGGTTTCTTATGCTTCTCCTTTACAACTGATTACTTCGGCCTAGGCGACCTCGGTGTCGTAGGCACAACAGACGTAGCTTCCATATTTGATATCTCAGGGGTCGCCGCATTAGAGACGACGACTTTAGAACTCACAGTTTCTGCGAGATTTGTGGCAGTCATTTGCTTGAGAATAGTTCTCTGGTTAATTTCAGGCAGCATTGCGAATATTGGACTGGAAATCAAGTCCTCACAAACTTTACAATTCATACAGCGACAACAACAGGGCTTAAACACAATTCTCAAAATGAAAAGTGTTCTTTGGTGGACCAACATGCTCAATTTATAGGAGGTTTTGAATTCAAATCCAACTGTTTCCTTCAATTTCTGATCATAAATGCGTCTTTGGCGGCATATATTCAAAGAATTTCACCATAAATGGTGCAACACCATCCTCCATGGTGCAGCTCATCTAGGATAGCTTCACCTGTCGCACTCCTATCTTCCGTCGCACAGCCTCCCTACTACGTTTTTCACCTCGTCAAGCAGCGTAGTTTATAGTTCCGCAATCCCTTGCAGTTGCCTAGATTACTAAGACTGTCCTGCTACCATATAGTCATTGCGCAGGGGCAGGATCCCCTGTCGACAACTTCAACCTAGTTCCGTTCACTTTCCTGCTGAAATTTGGTACCGGAGGACAGGTGGTTCCATAAGGCTTTGATCTTTAGCCTAGGGAAAAGTGTCCAAAAGAATTTAATTTTTCTCCTAAAGTGACTTTATAATTTTTATAAAGTCAAATCTAATTTAAAAGTGAATTTAAGTGATAAAGTTACTAAAGTCTAATTTTAAAGTGACTTTAATAAAGTCAATGTAAAATTAGAAGGGAAAAGTAACTTTGGAAATAAATGACTAAGTGGGTCTTTATTAAAGTGGGGTGAATTAAAAAATAGAAAGTGAGATTTAAATGAACATTTCATCTCAGCCCTAGATCTCAATCTATTTCAGCCATTGGATTTAGGGGTTCCCCAAAAGTCACTTAGGGTTAGATTAAAGGAGGAAAAGGAGGAAAAGGTCATTCATGCTTTCATGAGCAGATTGAAAGAAGGAGAGCAAGAGAGCAAGGGAGATTTCTGGACAGGGAGGAGAAGGAGGCAGCAGCTTGGCACACATTCCAAGGCAACATTTTAGCAAATCCGTACAGCAGAGTTAGCACATAGTGAAAGACAGAATTTGGGCACGATTTTCTAGAAATTTGTACAGCAAGTGCACAGAAATCGAGGAGCAGAAATCTGTACAAGAAGTGGCTATACCTTGGCACACAAATCGAGGCAAATCCGTACAGCTGTACTGCTGGTTTTTTTTGCATGCAAATTGAGGAAATCCGTACAATGTATTTATGGTAGCTTGCACGCTTTTCTAGGCAGGCCGTAAGGCAGCATTTAAGGCTAAATTTGGGCACAAAAATCGAGGAGGCCGTACATCATTTATTGTTGTTCTATTTTGCTGTTTGCAAGTTTTTCGAGTTTGCTGTGAGGCACGGAAAACGAGATAAGTTGTAAAAGTTTGCTTGCTGATTTTTTTGCTGAATATTTATCATTGTAAAAAGCATTTTCCAGAAATAAGGAGCTTTCGAACTCGTATTCCCCAAGAGTTGTAGGGGGTTTTTCCAGGGTCACCTTGACCAAATATCACTGTGTTTAAATGTGTTGAATGGCTATTTGTATGCGCTGATTTTTATTTCTGCATTTTCCAACATTCTGTAATATTTCCAGAATTTGTGTTTTCAGCAAAATTTATTTTCTAGTTGTTGAATGTATGGATATGGGAAAGGGCATTTAACTATTTTGGAAAAATAAGGTGAAACTGAAAACTGGGGTGAGAAATGAGAAATTTTTACATGGTATCAGAGCTTGAGTGTTGAAGTGCAGTTTGGGACAGCAAGGAGGAAAATTACAACTTGCTGATTTTTCACTCAAAAAATTCCAGCAAGCTGATTTTTCACAAACAATAGTTTTATCTTTACTACAACAGTGCTATTTTTCAGTTTTAGGACAGCAGGATGGCATTGGGATTGAGGGTGGAGGATAGGTTGGATGGGCATAACAATTATAGCATTTGAAAGGAAAGAATGCAGAGTATCTTTGAGGAGGCAGAAGTCTGGGACATTATGGTGCATACCACACAGAACCCTATTGTTGTGCCCATTGATGCTACTCAGTTAGCTGATTATAATAAAAAGAACAACAAGGTTAAGAGACTGATTCTAGACGGAGTCAAAGACCATTGCATTCCTCATGTGAGAGGAAAGAGAAATGCCCATGAGATGTGGACAACATTGTCCAATCTCTACCAGAGTACCAATGAGAACTGGAAAATGGTCCTGAAGAAGAAGCGATAGACCATTAAGATGGGTAATGATAGTGCAGCTGGATATCTCACAAAGATTACTAATGTGAGATATGAGTTGGCAACAGTTGGAGAGGTCATTCCACCCACTGAGTTGGTGTGGATTGCAATGAATGGCCTCCCTCGTTCATGTAGGAATTTACAGGGTAAGTTCCTCAGAAAGAACACCAAAAGGGCACCGCTCACAACCAGATCTCAAATCAATACACCAGTATTTTTGACGTGGTTAAAACCCTCAAAGAGGGAAACAGTCC